>JAODAL010006174.1:0-136107 GCA_025379985.1 Phyllomedusa bahiana | reverse complement strand
AGTTGATGGTTTGGGGGGGAGCGAAGGTGCTAGATGGGAGGGTAACAAAGAAGGATTTTGCAATAGTCTAGGGGGAAAAATTAGAGGCATGGAAACATTTTTGTAGTAAAAATTTAAAGGAATGAGGGGATTTTGCAGGCAAGGTGAGGGTTTGGAGTGCATTTTTAAAGGGACAGATTGGAGTAAAAGGGTTACCCCAAAGGGCAGCGGACTTGCAGGACACAAATAATGTAAGGCCGTTGACTGGATAGAAAGATCAGGGGAAAGGACGATAGAGTTTTGGATCGGGGAGCAGAGGTTAAAATTTTGGGCTGGAGAGTAGAGTTGGGTTTTGTCATCAGCATACAAGTTGGTACGAAAGCGTGTGAGTTGAGCGACCCATTCCAAGAGTGTAGAGAGAGTTGTAGAGGACCCAGAACTGACCCCTAGGGGACACCAACAGAGAGCGCAAGGGGAGGGGGGGGGAAGAGTGAGAAACCTGTTTTTTCCAAATCGGGGTGGTATTATGGAGAGCCATATGGATGGAGGTGATTGTTCATTGAGCAGGCAGGTGCCTTTTAAAAATGGGTCCCCTGCTCAGTTGAAATAGACAGGTACCTGCTATATGATGTGTAATGTAATGTGTGAACCACAGTGAGTGTTTCTGGTCTGTGTGATGAGTAGCATTTGGTGCAGTAGTGTGATGAGCGTGATGGACAGCAGTGCTGTGTAGAAAGATACGAGAGGAGCTTGCTGCAAGACAAGCCCTGACCTGTATGACTGCTAACAGAGCTATGGAGAAAGTTGATTGTGCTATTCCCATTGGTGAGAGGGCACCACCTACCAGAGAGACGAGAGTGTGAACTCCTTACACAGGGGTAGATGGCAAAAGTGTAGCACCATTACGCCCCGAAAAAATCCCGAACAGGGCAGAGACATCTGAGTAAGTAGAAAGGGGCGCTCAAAAAAACTGTGCAACAAAGGTTTTTCTGTAAAAACGTGGTGCCCCTTTGTAAGGGGCCAACCCGAAACTAGAGCATTATACGTGTAAATATAATGTTGTAACTGAATATATTTTGGGGGACTTTGAGAGTACTAGCTCCCCTTTTTAGCATGGGGTTATACAAGAAGGGAAAATTTTTTAGACTTTTTATACACATGAGACAGGGGTCTTCAAAGGAAATTTTAATCCTTAAAAAAAACAAAAAGCAAATAAGTAGAGCATTTTTTTACAACAGGTTAAGAAAGAAACAACTGGAAATTGTGAGGCGTGAAAGGAGGGGGTCGTAAAATTTCTCTTTTTTGCTATCGGGGGGTTTGTTGCCCCAAAAATGGAATTGCACGTCAGGTGCACCCCACAGAAACAAACCCCCCAAATAAATCAGTCAACTCATCCAGTTAATCTCAGCCAAAAAATTTTTACTTTTGGAGAAGCCCGTATCTACGCGAATGGGGGAACTCAATGGGGGCCAATTGGCCCCCTATGCAAATCTCTTTATGGCGGAACTGGAAGGAGAAATTTTACAACAGCACCCCCAAACCCTTGATTCCCTCTTTATATCGATGATACCTTGCTCTGGACTGTGGGTGAGGAGGCCCAAATTTCAATTCCAAAATGACTTTCAATAACTTCACCCCCCCCATAAACCTTAAGCTTACCATTCGAGAGCAAAACCCATTTTTCTGGATCCCAAAAAATACACATCAAAGCCCCCCGGGGCTACTCACATCAGTATACCACAACCCACAGACAAACCCTACCTCAAAATGACAGTTCCCACCCAAGCACACAAGACATCTTTTTCACAGCCAGGGCTATACGGTAAAATTTCTTTTTGCCCCGACAAAGCGACCTGACAAGCCCCTTCGGGATCTGGGGACGAAATTTCTCATCTTGGGGATAAAAACCAAAAATTTTGACAGACAACCAAAATCAGCAAAACAGCGCCACAACAAAAGACAGCTACCCAAATACAAAGGACCCCCGAAAGAAAACGGAAAGCCCCTGTTGTCACCTACAACCCCCACTGGGGATCCACGAAAGATTTCCCAAGGGGCTTCAACTGTGTTAAAAAAGAGACAACAGACCAAAGACATATTCCATCCCCCTTTCATGTTTGGGAACCACCAAACCTGCGGCGTATATTTTCCGGAGCGCCTGGAGACCCCCCAGAAAAGGCACCTAACCCGCCTGCAGCATGCAAACCCCGCCTCCACACTGCTGACATGTACCTTCCCACAGTCCCCGGGAGGTGCACAGAATTAAGGGGGGAATTTTCCGCAGGTCTTCAATGTGGTGTTCGATTATTTTTATGCAAAGTCACACGGCCTTTATGTTTGGGGAAAAAAGGGGAAGACTCAGCCAGCGCATGAATTCCACAGTTCACCATTAAAAAACAGCAAAAATGATCTGCCAGTGGCTGCACATTTCCTGGGGAAAAAACCCAAAACCAGGGAAAATTTGCAGGGTTTTGGTCTTAAAGGGAAATTTTAAGACTCAGAGGGAAGGAAGAAGGGAATATAAAATTTAAAGCAAAAATTTAAAAAACCCGCAAAAGGACTGAATATTCATAGAGCTTCATGTCACACTATGTGTGAACTGTGAGGGCAACAAATCACCCCTGATAGCAAAAAAGAAAATTTATATCCCCTTAAACGCCTCGCAATTTCCAGACTGTTTCTTTCTTAACCTGTTGTAAATAACTGCTCTACTTATATTGCATTTTGTTTTTTTTAAGGATTATAAGTTCCTTTGAAGACCCCTGTCTCATGTGTATAAAAAGTCTGTAAATTTTCACTTCTTGTATAACACCATGTCTGAAGAAGGGAGCTAGTACTCTCGAAAGCTCACCATCAAATATATTCAGTTAGCCTGATTTCTTCACTGTTCTACATTATACTGTGTGACATTTTACCCTTGGTCAAGCTACAAGGTTGAGCACCATTATGCCCCTGGCTCAGGGAATAGTGACTAAGACAGTTGGCCCATCAGAACTGCAGGCCCGAACTTTTATATTGAGTTTGGGCCTCCAAGTGAGAACTGCCAAGTGTACCAAACCTGTAGATGAGTTCTCTTGTAACAGATATGCCTGAAGTGCTTCTTCTGAGTAAAGCCCCATTCACATCTCATTTTAGCAGCCAGTTTGTGGTATTTGTCAGAAAAGTGGAAAAACTTATCTCGGCAGATACTGCGGTGGTGGAGAGGGGATAGCTCAACAGGGCCATAGATTTCTCTAGAGTAAATGTAGTCCTAATTGGACTACAATTTCCCTACAATAGTCTTTAGCCCATAACAACCACAAATTATCACCACATAGTGACTGAATAATACCCCTACACTATTACTGATCAGTACACAAAGACCAAAAGTTCCGCCATATAGTGACCATCTAGTGCTATATACTAGTGTACACAGGCTCTGCAGACTCTATATTACCTCCATAAAGTGATTATAGCACAGTTACATCTTGTGACTCACAGGTGACGTTTCTCTGACGAGTCGTTGACTTTCCGTTTTGTTCCGCATTCCATCCAGAACGCCATGAATGATGTCTCCGACCACACTTTATTCCCTGCAGATTTAGATACACATTTATTAGAATCCTCACTTTTCCAGCACTCACTCCCTGACCCCCCAAACTATTTTGGGGTCCATTTAGGCAGGCAGGATTTAGGTAGCTATAGGGCCCCATATAGATAGGCAGGCAGGGTATAGGGGCCATATAGGTAGGAAGGCAGGGTTTAAGTAGCAATAGGGTCATATTGTTAAGCAGACAGGGTTTGTGTAGCTATAGGGGCCATATATGTAGGCAGGCAGGGCGTCGGGTAGGCTATAGGGGCCCCATACAGGCAAGGTATATGGCAGTCTATAGGGGCCCCATAGAGGCAGGGCTTAGGGTATAAGGATATAAGGCCCAATACAGGCAGGAAGGGGCTTAGGGGGAAGGTATAGGTCTCCATATAGACAGGGGGGCTTTAGAGCAGTAATAGGGCCCCATATAGGCAGGCAAGGGGCTTTTTGTTGGGTTTAAAGGGGCTATATGGGCAAAGGCAGGGGGCATAGGGCAAATTATAGGGTCTCCATATAGACAGGCAGGGGGCTTAGGGCAGGTTGTAGGACCCCATATAGGCAGGCAGGGGACTTAGAGCAGGTTTTAGGACCCCATATAGGCAGGCCGGAGGCCATATAGTCAGGGAGGTCATATAGGCAGGGGGGGTCATTAAGGCAGGCAGGTGGGAGTCATATAGGCAGGCAGGTGGGGGTCATGAAGGCAGGCGGGGGTTTTCCCTAAGGCAGTGGGGGTAATCTTTGGCAGGCAGGTGGGGGTCATGTAGGCAGGTGGGGTCATATAGACAGGCAGGCGCAGTTCATCTAGGCAGGTAGGGGTCATCTAGGCAGGTGGGGGTCATGTAGGCAGGCCGGGAGGTGGGGGTCATGTAGGCAGGTGGGGTAATTTAGGCAGGCAGGCAGGTGGGGGTTATCTAGGCAGGTGGGGGTCATGTAGGCAGGGGGGAGTCATGTAGGCAGGCAGGTGGGGGTCATGTAGGCAGGTGGGTCTTATAGGCGGCAGGGTGGGGGGTCATAGAGGCAGGCAGGCAGGTGGGGTCATGTAGGCAGGTGGGGGTCATATAGGCAGGCAGGCAGGTGGGGGCCCATGTAGGCAGGTGAGGTCATGTAGGCAGGTGGGGGTCATCTAGGCAGGCAGGTGGGGGTCATGTAGGCAGGTGGGGGTCATCCAGGCATGTGGGGGTAATGTAGGCAGGTGGGCAGTCATCTAGGCAGGCAGGGAGGCTTCATTAATGTTAAACAAATAAATAAATAAATCATTCATCTGCCCCACGCTCCCTCGCAGCTCTGCTCCCGGGCAGTCTGTGCTCGGCGCGGGCTGCGCGATGATATGACGTCATCGCGCAGTCCACGTCAGCACTGTGGGCCGGCACCTAGCAGGCAGAGCAGAGTGCAGGCGGCTCCGCTCTGCTGACTCCGATCGGTCCTGCGTCTGAACACTCGGGCCGGAGGGCCCGGGCGTTCAGAGGTAGGAAGCGTCGGGCCCCGCAGCACTGCGTCTGCCAACAGTGAAATAGTATGTTCACTGCCGGCGGCCGCAGGAGCAGAACTACCAGAAGTAGCAGACATGATAGCAGCTGCCCCGGGCCCCCTAAGCCCCGGCCCCGGGGCAGCTGTTACGTCAGCTACCCCGGTAGTTCCGCCCCTGGACCAAAGCATCTACTGGTGGGGCTCAAGACCAACACATATACTACCACAGGCTCAGAGTGGCCCATCGGGAAGCTGGTAATCCCTTGTTGGGCCCTGAGCTCTGTGGCATGATTTTATTTGTATGTACGTCCTTGTGAGGTCCATACAGTTGAAAACTATGGTGGAGCAGTGAGCCATTGGCTCCCTACTACAAGAACTAATGCAGTAATCATCATCACACCTCCCACGCTGCTGGGTATCCTAGGCCAGATGCATAAGGCAGGGGAAATGAGAGTAGTGTCCCAGCGTCATGCCACTTACACTCGACCCAAGCTGATGGAGCTAGCTGTTTGGTGGAGAAACAACGAGATGTGAGTACCTTTTTACATTTTTTTTAAGTCAGTCAGTGGGAAACTACTTCAGAGAGCCTATGTACCTACAGAAGGTCTCTATACCTACCTACATATATAACTACCTACCAGGGGCCTACATGCCTACCTACCTACAGGGGGCCTATATACCTACTTAAGGCATGTCCCCACTGTGTTGTGGAAATTGTAACTGCTATATAAGTTGATAATTAAGGCATCCATTTTAGATTATCAGCCGCCACCATTTTAGTTAAGCTATGATTCACTAAATTCATTTTGATAGCTGACTCTTCAGTATAAAAACATGGTATTTAGTTAGAACATCACGATAATCACGCTATTGACTTTAGAAGGCATAGTGTTTGTATAACCACAGATTTGAGGGTCACGGGTTTTCGGCTGGTTTTTCAGCCGGTTTGCGGTTTTTCAGACCGCCTGAAAACTGGCCGAAAGTAGCACAATTCGGCTTATGGAAACCCGTGCGAGCCATTGACCCACAAAACGGACGAAGATGTGCATCTCAATGGGGAGGGCTGTTCTCCGCTCATCGCGGAGAAAAAGCCGTCCCCCCCCGCGGCCGTGGGGACGGCCGCAAAACAGGACAAATACAGGCCGGCAAACCGGCCGGTATTTGTCCTGTGCCGTGTGAACGGCCCCTTACAGTACTATGGCGGCTATGCACTCATGGATCAGCACTCCTCCCCCATTTGGCCCAGGTGTTTTTAAGTAGCAGTAGTCTGTATAAGGGTTAAAGCCCTGTTTCTTGCAGTCTGTATGCAGGGAGCCCTGGGAAGGTGAGCAGTGTCTACCTTTCCTTTTGTGGTGGTGGTGCTGTGTGGCGGCCATTGCTGCTGTGATGCTGTGCTGCTGGTGTGTTGCAGTCCAGAGCCGGGGGGGCTAGGTCTGGCAGCAGTAGTGGTATTGAGCCACTGGGCTGTGCCCCTCATCTGTGTGGTTTTTGCTGCGGTGGTGGCCGCCATGCAGCGTTACCCCCATTTAGCGTAGGGACCCACTTAATAGAGGTCGCCGTGAAGTGGCAAGTTTTGATCAAAAAGTATACTAAGAACCTCCTGTTCGTTTTTTATATAGTTTTGCTGAGAAGCATTAGATAAATGTATAGTGTGAGGATGTGCGGTCCATGTCTCTCTCTTCCATGTTTGTATAAACGGGTAACAATGTTTAGAACTTTTGACTTTCAGGCTCCATATCTAACCATCCACTACAGCTTTGAATGGGAAACTACCATAATTTTATAGACAATTATCTTCTTTGGCTCACACATAAATTTGACTTACAACTATTAAGCATGTGCTTAATTATGCAGATTCTTGTCAAGTAACTGCATTGTTGCTGTTTTGCTCCTATCTACTGGGGCCTCTTTACCTACCTACAGGAGCATATGTACCTACCTACCAGGTGGGCCTAGATATCCACGGCAGCTACTGTACCCTTGTTTTACAGTATTGGTAGAACGTACAAGCCAATATTTGGTTATCCAAATATTGTTGAAATTATCAACCATATAAATCAAGTTTTTGGGGCAAACCTCTCAATGATAACAGGTTATTTTTTTTCAAAATGCATAAAAATATTATGCACAAAAGAGTTAGAAAACATTTTATAGGTTGTAAAGAACTGAACATTTTTATTTTTGGAACATTAAGGAGTACATTTACTGAAATCAAAAGCTATTTCAATCAAAAACATTGTAACAGGCCAAGTTACATGTTAACATTGGACCCCTTCTTTGATATCATATTCACAATTCTTGCATCCATTGAACTTGTAATTTTTTCTAGAGTTTCTGCTTGAATTTCTTTGCTGGTAACTTTGTGGCCTCATTTGGAATACGCTGTTCAGTTTGCAGAAAGGATTTCATGGAGCTAGAGAGAGTGCAAAGACGAGCAACCAAAAACTAAAAAGGGAATGGGCATCTTTTTTATGAGGAAAAAGAGGTTAAAAGAAACAAATTTAAAAACTACCCCCTCAAAAGGAAAGGGGGAAACCCCTTTCCCAAAAGGGAAAAAAGGATTTTCTCCAAAGAGAAGAGCCCCCCACCAGAAACTGTAATCTGTGTAATAAACAAGAAAAAATTTCGTCACTCACCCGCCCGGGACCTGGGGGGCAACGTGGGGGTGCACAGAAGTCCACGGGCCCTGAACCAAAAGTCCAATTTTGATGAAAAATTTTTTTTAAAATCCAAAAATCTTTATTTTAGTAACCATAAAATATGTAGGGGAAACAGACAAACTGGGGGTTTTCGGGTGAAAACCTTCGTCGTAGTACAAAAAACCCTACACCAAAAAAATTAAAACAATTCACGGAGAAATGAAATATACTAAAAAGACCCCGTGAATTGAAAAATAGACTTTTAAGACAACATTATTAACAAATATAAAAAAATTTTTTTTATGTTTAATGCTAAGGAAAAATTTTTAAATAACTTATCCAAAAAGTCCCCCCCGTAAGAAAAGGGGGCTCTCTATTTCCTTCTTCCCCGGTGTTTAACCTGTCGGCCCCCAAAAAAAACCTAAAGCGGATAAATTGCCCTTGGGGAAGGGAAAAATTTTAGAAGCTCCTGAAGCTTTAATATTTAAATGCTTTAGAACCCGAGATGTCTCACGTTTCCCTTTTAGAGGGCGGTCTGCCCCCACATATGGAGAGACAAACGTCACTCAATTAGTAAATAACAAAATCGCGGTGCAGTTAATGAACTTAAAATTGGGGACAGCTTTGGTTAAATGAGGAGAACATACCTGCTTGGTGATTTTCATGTATTTCCAGATCGCACACTGATTCTGACCACAGCAATGATTACCACAAGTTTTTAATCAGGAAACCTTCCATTTATATCCCTCCACATCTAAACTTGGAGACAAAATTGCCCCCAGGGATCTACCCTTTTTAGCGGCACAATCTGCAATCTTAAAAAATGGGTGCCGCTGTGTCTCTAAAAAGGGTAGATCCCTGGAGGCAATCTTGTCTTGTCAAGTTTAGATGTGGAGGGATATAAAGGAAAGGATTCCTGGTTAAAAACTTGTGGTAATCATTGCTGTGGTCAGAATCGGTGTTCGATCTGGAAATACATGAAAATCACCAAGCAGGTGTGTTCTCCTCATTTAACCAAAGCTGTCCCAATTTGAAGTTACATTAACTGCAACAGCGATTTTGTTATTTACATAATTGAGTGCACGTCTTGGGCTCTCCAGTATGTGGGGTGCACGATCCGCCCTCTAAAACGGAGAATCGCTGAGCACATCTCGGATTCTAACAGCAGTTTAAATATTAATGCTTCAGGAGCTTCTAAATATTTTTCCAGTTCCAGAAGGGTACTTTTTTTCAGCTTTAGGTGTTATGGGGTCCGACAGGTTAAACTCCCGGTGAGAGGAGGAGATAGAAAAGCTTTGCTCTTCCGGAGAGAGGCTTTTAAGATATGGTATTTAAAAACTCGTTTTCCTTCGAGATTAAACAGCAAAAATGATTACAAGTTTAAAACACCCTCTTTTTGCCATTTTACAAATCAATAAAGAAATTTAAACGTTACTCATAATATACAGTGAAGGAAATAATTATTTGATCCCTTGCTGATTGTGTAAGTCTGCCCACTGACAAAGACATGAACAGTCTATAATTTTAAGGGTAGTTTAATTTTAACACTGAGAGATAGAATATCCAAAATAAAATCCAGAAAATCTAATTGTATAAATTATATAAATTTATTTGCATTTTGCAGTGAAAAATAAGTATTTGGTCCCTCTGGAAAACCAGATTTAATACTTGGTGGCAAAATTCTTGTTGGCAAGCACAGCAGTCAGACGTTTTTTTGAAGTTGATGCTGAGGTTTGCCCACATGTCAGGAAGAATTTTGGTTCACTCCTCTTTGCAGATCATTTCTAAATCATGATTATTTTGAGGCTGTTGCTTGGCAACTCGGAGCTTCATCTCCCTCCATAAGTTTACTATGGGATTAAGGTCTGGAGACTGGCTAGGCCACTCCATGACCTT
Source organism: Phyllomedusa bahiana (assembly GCA_025379985.1). NCBI lineage: Eukaryota > Metazoa > Chordata > Amphibia > Anura > Hylidae > Phyllomedusa > Phyllomedusa bahiana. Next base: position 126,555 of record JAODAL010006174.1, on the reverse strand, counting down.
AATGTGCTTTTTTTTGAGCCACTCCTTTGTTGCCTTGGCTTTATGTTTTGGGTCATTGTCTTGCTGGAAGACCCAGCCATAACCCATTTTAATGTTCTGGCGGAGGAAAGGAGGTTGTAACTCAGGATTTTATGGTACATGGCTCCATCCATTCTCCCATTGATGCAGTGAAGTAGTCCTGTGCCCTGAGCAGAGAAACACCTCCAAAACATAATGTTTCCTCCTCCATGCTCGACAGTGGGGACGGTGTTCTTTGGGTCACAGGCAGCATTTCTCTTCCTCCAAACACAGCGAGTTGAGTTAATGCCAAAGAGCTCAGTTTTTGTCTCATCTGACCACAGCACCTTCTTCTAATCACTCACAGAATCATCCAGGTGTTCATTAGCAAACTTCAAACGGCCTGCACATGTGCCTTCTTGTGCAGGGAGACCTTGCGGGCACTGCAGGATTTTACATATACAGCGTAATGTGTTACCAATGGTTTTCTTGGTGACTGTGATCTCAATTGCATTGAGATCATTAAAAAGTTCCCCCCGTGTAGTTTTAGATTTATCTCATGATCAAGAATACCCCACAAGGGGAGATTTTGCATGGTGCCCCAGATCGATGTCCATTGACAGTCGTTTTGTATTTCTTCCATTTTCTTACTATTGCACCAACATTTGTCTCCTTCTCACCCAGCGTCTAACTTATGTTTTTTTCAGCCCATTCCAGCTTTGTGCAGTTCTATGATCTTGTCCCTGACATCCTTAGAAAGCTCTTTGGTCTTGCCCATGTTATAGAGGTTAGATTCCGATTGATTAATTGAGTCTGTGGACAGGATTTTTTTTTTAATAAGGGTAACTATTTAAGACAGCTGTCTTTAATTCAGGTAATGAGTTGATTAGGAGCATCTAACTGGTCTGTAGGAGCCAGAACTCTTAATGGTTGGTAGGGGATCAAATACTTATTTCTCTCATCAAAATGCAAATAAATTTATATAATTAGATTTTCTGGATTTTACTTTAGATATTCTATCTCTCAATGTTAAAATTAACCTACCATAAAAATTATATACCCTTCATGTCTTTGTCAGTGGGCAAACTTACACAATCAGCAAGGGATCAAATAATTATTTCCTTCACTGTAACATCATTTATCCTGTACGCTGAACACCATAGAAGAATCCCAATAGCAAATGCCTAAATTGTGGGTTTTTTGGTAATGTCACATCCCCAAAAACTTGGAATAAAAAGTGATCAAAAAGTTTCATGTATCCCAAAATGGTGCCAATATAAAGCACAATTCATCCTGCAAAAAATTAGCCCTCATTCAGGTCCATAGGTCGAAAAACATTATGAAAACCCTACATATTTGGTATCACCAAAATCATACCGATCTGCAGAATATAGGTAATACATGATTTATGCCAAAGAGTGAACAACATAAAAACAAAACCCCATTTAGAATTTTATTTCGGTTTCCTGGTACAGTCCATGGCATCATTACAAAGTAAATCTTGTCCTACAAAAAAACAAATCCTGATATGACTATGTAGATGGAAGAATAAAAATGTTCTTAGGAGGCGGGGTGGAAAGAATGAACATGACCAAAAAAAAATAGACTGCAGCAGGAAGGGGTTAAAATAATTTGCTTTTATTTCTTTGAGGTATATTTCATGATGCTAGAATGCTCAGGTATTATACATTGCATCTTATCTGTGATTTGTGTATGTGCCACAAAGTATTCATGGAACCCATTTCTCGTCCCATTATAAGTCAATGGGAATCTGTACTGTAGTTCATACACTGGATTTTTCTGCTCATTAGCTTCCATGTTGGAAACCACATTCATCAACCGCAATGAAATTTGCTGCATATAAAGTACAAACATGTGGCAGAAATCCAAGGGTATCACCTGAGATTTCTGCCACAGATCCAAGACGGACTTTTTCGTAGGAAAAATCCGTTATGTGAACATAACCTAAGTGCATTTTGGTCAGAAGTTGTAGGAAGGATAAAAACTCTCATACAAAATCCAGGGGAGCCTATAGAGCAGCATTAGAAAAATGCAGTAAAATCCAGCGACTCCCTAATTCCAAAAGACAAGCAAATTTGCTTATAAATCATATTGTCAGAGAATATGGGATTCTTAAGAATAATGAGGACTTCCGGTCCCGGGCCGCACTTGACGGTCACACAGAGTGGTCTCCCCTCTTTTCCCGTTTAAAACTTTGGGCTCCCTGGACAATCTTGGCAGTAAGGGCTTTGCAGGAGCCGTGAGAGACCCCGTGGGGGGCATCGGTGTGGAGGTTTTGTTACAGCGGGGGCCCTGTACAAGGCGGAAACCCCAGAGGTGCCTGCCAATCAAAATGGCGCCCGACCCCCGCGCTCCACGAGCACGGGCCGCGCCCCTCCCGCAGCCACGGCCCACGTCCCCCCAAGACAGCAGCCATGGAGGAGGGGGAGGAGGACATCATGAGGAGATCAACACAGAGGCCCCAGCGGGGAGCTGCACTGCTAAAAGTAAGCCCAAAAGGCCGAGATGGGCAAAAAAAAGGAGCAGGAGCAGGTCACAACTCACCCACAAGAAATCAGGGGATGGGGGGACACAGGAACTCCAGCTGATTTGGACATGAGTATCCCAAAGAGGCTGATGCCAGATGAGGGCCCCCTAGGCAACAACGTCCCGCTCTGCCCAAAAAATAGTGAGGCAAGCATCCCTGATTATGACAGTGGCAAAAAATTGCCCAAATCTCCAGGAGGGGGGGGGGGAATTGAGGAACAGGCCCGGGTCTAGAAATTTTTCGTCAAATCCTGGCGATAACGGTGGCCAAATTTCTACCCCCTTTATTCATGGCCCTCGCTTTGAATCAAAAGGGCAAAACGTATCCACAGCGTCTCATTTGCCTTTGACTATTAAAGCAGTTTTGACAAAAACAAAGCGCAAATTGGGTTTGGAGGAGAAAACAAAGGAGTAGAAGATGATTTATCTGATGTTCGAGTTTATGGAGAGAAATTTAAAAAACAGAATACTTGGAGAAAAAAGTCGAAGCCCTTAGAGAATAGATCCCCCCGCAAAAAAGTGAGGATTATTGGGTTGAGCGAGGTATTCCAAAAGGGCATTCTACCTAAATCTGTGCGGAAGAATCCCTAAAATAAAGGACTAAAGCCCCCAAAAAGTGAAAGGGCCCACGGGAAAGGTCCTCCACGCCCTTCATATAGATGGCGATCCCCGGCACCAAGGGCGGTTATTGTTGATTTTGGATTATGCTGATAAATGGCATTGCTACAAGAAGACTCTCTGCGAAAAAGGGGACGGGTTTACCTTCTTTTTGTGATTACTCTTAGGTGGCTAGAAAAAAGAATTTTCTCCCAATATCTCAATTTGGTTAAAAAACAAGTTCGATTTAAATTTCCAGTTCCCGGGGGTGCTGAAGATTATCCCAAAAACGGGGCCCCCTGTTTTATCCACCAGCGGGGAAGTGGAGTGTACTGGGGGGAAATTTCCCAGGACTTAGGTGTCCCAAAGGGCACTCGGGACTAAGCAAACAGGGACTCCACCCGGCCCCGGGATCTTGGGGCCGCTCCCTGGGGGGGCCCCCGAGATCAAAAAAAACCCGGGGGGGTTTTTGGGGATTCGTGGTCCCGCTATCGTTCACCAAAGAAAGAGAAAAAGGGGGAAAACAGGATTTTTGCTCCCAGCGAATTGTTTTCCCCTGTTATGACATGAAACCTGGGGCGGGGGGGGGGCAGGGGCCTTTATTTAAATGGGGGTTTTATAAAAAGGGTAAAAACAATGTTGAAGTGTATTAATTATGTTCAACTGTGAACTCATTTTTTTAAAAAAATTACAAGGCTGTTTAGTGTTAGTTTGGGACGGGTGGGGGAGGGGGTTTTTTTTTTTGGTTTGGGGCCCCTGGGATGTTCTGTTTAAATTGGTATCCCCTTTTCGGGGTGGCGGGGGGAAATTTTTAGGGTTTTGGAAGGGAAAATTTTGGGGTTTAAACGGGGTTTTTCCCCTCATTTAAAAAGATGTGGGAAGAAAGAGAAGTCAGCAAGAAGGAAAAGGGGAAAATCAGGAGGAGGAGATGAGGTGGCCAGCTTTTTTTTGGGGGGTTCCCGGGGGGGGGGAAGGGAGGGGGGGGGACTACTCCTTATCTTAATTTTATAGCCCAGAAAAAAAACCCGGGACAATGGCTAGCAAAATTTAAATTTTTGCCACATGGAATGTAAAGGGTTTGCGTTTTACCCCCAAAAAGGGTACTTTTTACTGAGGCACTTGAAGAAAAAAAAGGTTTGACGTGGCGCTGCTACAAGGGAAAAAGGGCACCCCCTGGAAGAAAAAATTTTTTTGTATGAAAAAGTTATGGGGGGGGAGGGGGGTGAAGGGTTCGCCCGGCCCGTTTGGGGGTTAAAAAAGGGGTAGTGGTGTTGATTCACAGAAATTTTCCCCCTGTAAAATTCTTTCCGGTTTGATTCAGATGGAGAGGGTAGGGTTTTCAATAGAAGGTTTGATTCCCCGGCAGGGGGCTTTTTAATCTGGGTTTAAAGGGGCTCGGGCCAAATTCCCCGGATAAGTGATTCTTTTTGGATCTGGGAAAAATAAAAAAAAATGCAAAAAGGGAGAGGAAGGGAATTTTTAATGGGAGGGGGGTTTCTATTTTTTGTTATGCAATTTTAGAAAAATAGGAAAAAAGGGGGGGTTTTTTTTTATCTCACCCCATGTGGGAGAAAAGAGTTTGTTGGGGCCGAAATTAAAATGAAAACTTGGGACTTCCGAAACCCGGGGAGGGGCCCAAACCCAGCGAAAGAAAAGTACACTCATTACTCCTTTCCCAAAAATTTTTTTGGGCCAGGCTGGACTATTTCCGGCAGGGCTCTAAATTAGGGGAGGGTGGAAAACAGTGACTATTTGGAGATCTGGTGATTCGGATCACTTGCCCGGGGGGATTATCTCCTTATGTTAGACCTTCCCCCGAAGGGGGCGGAATCATTTGGAAAATTTTCCCCCTTCTCTTTTGAGAGAAAGAGGGTTTTTCAGGGACTTTTGGTACAATGGGTGGAAAAGAAAAAATGAAAAAAACAATTTAAAGACCCTGAAGCGTTTCCTTTACCCATTTTGGGCAAAGGAAAAAAAACAGTGCTTTAAAGGGGGAGAATTATGTATTTTTTGGGGGGGCGAAAAAAAGGAAAATTTAGGAAGGAGCTTGACGGGGCGACCGCCCGCAATGAGGGAGGCCTTTTCACTGTCTTTTTCTCGGATTCCCCTAGTTGAAAAAAAAAGAAAAAAAGGCAAAGACTTTGAGAAATTTTGAACTCCAACAGAAAAAGGGGTGGGGAAACTCTTTTTTATGTTTAGTTTAGGTTTTCACTATTTAAATTTGGGAAAAAAGGCAGGGAAGTTACTGGCTAAATTTTGAAAAGGGGGGGAAAAGGGGGGCAACAAATTTTTTTGGGACCTTTAAAACCAAAAAACGAGGGAGATGGTGAGAGATCCAAAGGGGATAAAAAATATCTTATGTGAATATTTTCATAACCTTTTCCGCAGTCTTTCCTTTGATATCAAAAAAAAGGGGAGGGGGTTAAATTTAGTCAAAATTGACAAAGCCCCCCTTTTTCGGATCTTGAAGGAGGCTTTCAATGCAGAAATTGAGGAAGAGGAGTGGTTTGGGGGTGAAACCCAAAAATCTTTCCCCCCAAAAAAGTCCAGGGCCCGATGGGGGGTACCAAGGAGGTTTTATAAGATCTAAAGGAGGTTTTTTCGGGGGGGGGGATTAAGGAGGGTTTTTGGGGAGATTATCAAAAATAAGGTATGCTACAGTCGGGAGAACAGGAATTAAAAAAAAAGTATTGCACAAGAAAGGGAAAAATAGAACGGCTCCAGAATCATACCGCCCGATCTCCCTGATTAATCAGGACGTGAAGATCTTTTCAAAGATATTAGCAAATAGATTGGCAATGGTAATGCCGAAGATTATTGGAGAACACCAGATGGGATTCATCCAGGCAGATCGGGTGAAGAATATTAGGACGGTATTTTTTTGGTGCTAGAACACGTCGAACATGCTAGAATAGAGACTAAGACACCAGCTTTGTTAGCTATAGATGCAGAAAAAGCTTTCGACAACGTAAATTGGAAATGGCTAGGGCTCATACTAGATAGGGTGGAAATCAGGGATTTATTTAGAGATTATATAGAGGCCATGTATAAATCCCCACAAGCGAGGGTAAATACCCCGGGCTTCTTGTCATCACCAGTCTATTTGCAAAAAGGAACAAGACAAGGCTGCCCATTGTCGCCTTTATTGTTCAATCTGATGCTGGAGCCCTTGGCGATTCACTTGATCAAATCCTCATTGTTTCAGGGGATTAAAGTAGGTGAGTTGGAGAAGAAAGTGATCTGTTTTGCATATAATATTTTTGAACGACCCTAAGAGTCAAGTAGCCAAGGTTTTGGGGGCTCTAGAGGAGTTTGGCACATTTTCGGGTTTCCGGGTAAATAAGAGTAAGTGTCAGTTATTACAGTTAGGATCCCGGGCAGAAGATCTACAAGGGAAATTAGGAGTGGAGGTGGTTAAATCGCACCTGACGTATCAAAATAGGGTATCGGTCAGCATTGATTTATAATTTAAACTATGGACCACTCTTCAAAAAGATAAAGTCAGAATTTGAAAAATGGAAGGACCTCCCCCTTTCAGTCATGGGCCGCGTTCATCTTATCAAAATGATAAGCTTTGCGAGGCTGCTCTACCCACTCCAGAATATCCCGATTCTTCTAAAACATAAGGACATTGAGTCATTGAGAAGTTCTTTCACCAGATTTATTTGGCGGGGAAAACAACCGAGGATTAGTTTCCGGAAGCTAACGGTAGGAAGAGGACAGGGAGGAGCACAGTTACCAAACGTCAGGTTGTATAATTTGGCGGCGATGTGACGTCATATTAGGGATTGGTTAGGGGGTCAGAACTGCTTCTCTAATGTAGCTCAGGAGTCTCAATTGGCGACGCCCGTCTCTTTGAAGGCTTTGATTCATTTGCCATTCAAAGAGCATCCCCCAGCGGTCAAACGGAGCGTTATCTTGCGGGACACACTTGCGACATGGAGACATGTTCGCAAGTTATTTAAAAGGCCCATGTTTGTTTCACCTTTTCTTCCTCTGTGGGAAACTCCTTCCTTTCGGGCGGGTATGGAAAATGCCCTATTTCACAAATGGAAGGAGAAGGGGATCAGTACATTAGGAGACATTTTGAATCAGGAGGGAGCGCTGATGTCCTGGGATCAATTAATTGGGACCTTTGGATTGAGTCAAAATCAAGTGCTTCAGTATTTGCAGATTAGAAATTTTTGTAAAGCTTCACTAACTAACCAGGGGACGTTACGGGAGACTGATGATTTCAGGGAGTTGTGTAAGATCGAGGGCTCAAAGGGTTTATTATCCCCGGGTTTTTTTAGGTTTTTAAACAGGGGGGGAATCATTTGGGAGGGCCCCAATCCTTTTTTGGGGCCCGGGGAGGTTAGCCCTGAGGATGAGGATCTCACCCAAAAAGATTTTGGGGGGTTGGATAGGTAAGGGGAAAGGGCCAGCCTTTGTTAAATGGAGGGGATACTCTTTAGGATCGCCCATGGGGCCATTTATGCATTTAGGGCGACATTTTATAAATCGCCCCAAACGTCGGGGCCCCAGTTTTCCCGCCGGTTTTCCGGCAAAAACTGGGCCTGATTTATGTCGGCACGGGGGCCCAATCATACATTCCATGAAAAGGCCCTCCCCAAGTTTTGAGGCCCCGTGCGGCGCTGCGCCTAGATTTCGTCCGAGGAGTTGCGCTTTTACATGGGGGAAAATTTTTCCCTGCGCCTCCCCGGGTTGGGGGGCGCAGTGGGGGGACTGAGGGCGTGGGGGGGCTGCGCCTCACATGTATTCCGTTTCCCGAGACGGGCGGGGAAAAACAGGGGGAAAAAAAATCATTAAGGAGGTCCGTGGGGGAGTATGAATAAAAAAATCGCCTTTTTAAAGGGGGAAAAAACATTCTCAAAAAAGGGGGCTAAAAATTCAAAATTAAAAAGTAATTTAAAAAAAAACCCTTTTTTACAATACCCAATTCAAGAAAAGGATTTTGGGAAAAATTGCCGGGAAATACGTAATTCAAATTCTGAAAGCTATTTTCTTTGGGTTTCGGAAAAACCCGGCCCCAATCAGTTGGGCGAAAAGGGGACCTTTTAAAAACCTATGGAAAAACTTTTTGCCCAAAATCAGTTTTAAAAAAAGGGGGACAGTTAAAATTTACAGAAAAAATTTGCAAAAAGAGCTGATTGGCTGAGCTAGCGGGGGTTGGCTATCCCGACCAATCAAAATTAGGGGGGGAACAGGGCCCCCATTATAGCCCTTTGGAAAATTTTTTAAACCAATCAAAATAAAAGGCGGGACATTTTCAAAATACAGTAAAAATGCGGGAAAAAGAGCTGATTGGTTGAAAAAGCGGGGGCTTGGCTATCCCAGAAAAAATTTCAGGGGGGGGGCTCTTCTCCCATTGTAGTCTATGGAGAGATCGGGGGGCAAGGGAATCTCGGCTTCAGGGGCCGTGCGGATGGAGTATGATTAAAAAAAAAAATTTTTTTATTAGTTGAAAAATTATTCTCTGAAAAAAAAGCTAAAACTTCAAAAAAACAAATAAATTCTTTTCCCGAACAACCCCGTTTGTCGCCGGGGGAGGCCCACTAAATGGGGAAATTTTGAATAGAAAGAATTGCGGGAAATACGGGAAATTAAAATTCGGTACGTATTCGGGTTTTGGTTGGCATAAACCACCCAAATTTCAGAATAGGGTAAAAAAAGGCCCAAATTATACCCTATGGAGAAGTTTTGCCAATCAGTTAGGAGCAAAAAAAACCCATTTTTTCCTAGGAGAATTTTTGGACCAATCAAAATCAAAGGCGGGGACAGTTCAAAATTACAGAAAAAATTTGCAGAAAAAAAGCTGATTGGGCCCTGAGCTACGGGGGTTGGGGGCTACCCGGGCCAATCAGAGCGCGGCTACTTCCCCCTTTTTAGTCTTTGGAGAGATCGGCGCAATGCAATCTCGGCGCCAGCGCCCGTGCGGCGGGAGTATGAAAAAAAAAAACTTTTTTTCTTAAGTGTAAATAAATTTTTCAGATAAAGCGTTTAAATCTTCAAAAAAAAAATTTAAAGCGTTAAATCCCTAAAAAGGGTTTTTGTGGGCCGGGAACGGCGTTTACAAAAGGGAATTGCAATTGAGAGAATTTGGGGGGAAAATTTTACAGAAAACTAAAATTGTTTAAGCTTTCTGATTGGTCGGCATAAACCAGCCTTTTCAGAATAGGAGCGACGGGGGACCCTTTTAAAAACCTTTTTTAGGGGGGGAAAAAATTTTTTGGGGGGAAACCAATCATTTTAAAAAGGGGGGGACATTTTAAAAATTTACAGTAAAAAGGGCAAAAAAGAGTGTTGGTTTTTGGGGGGCTTTTAAATTTCCCCCAAAAAAAGGGGGGGCAAAATTTTTTTTCTCTTTTGGGGAAAGTTTTTTTTTTTTTATGGGAAAAAAAAAGGGGAAAAAATTTGCAGGCGAGCTCTGTTTGGGGGGGGGGGGATTTTTGGGGGGCCAAAAAAGGGTTAAAAAAATTTAAAAAAAAAGGGCGCGGTTTTTATACAAGGGAAAAACAACTTCGGCAGTATTATAAATTTGATTTGGCCATTTTTACAGTTTTTTTCAGTTTTGCATTAAAAAAACCCTTTTGGGGAGCGTCGCTCGCCTCCTTTGGTCCAAAAAAACCGCGCCTTTTTTAAATTTTGCCAATCCCCCAGAGCTCGCTTTAAATTTCTTTTCCCCATGGGTTTTTTTATGAGAAATTTTAGTGCGTTTTGGGTTTGGGGCCTAAGTGGGACGACCCCCCCCGTTCAACCATCAGTCGTTTCTGCCTTTTTACTGTATTTTGAATTTGCCCCTTTTGAATATGATTTGGTCAATATTTCTCCATGGGTTTTAAAAATTTTGGGTCCCTGTCCTCTCCTATTCTGATGGTAAATTTACTCCCAATAGGGTTTAAAAATGGGAAAGGTCGCCCCTGTTCTGATTGGAGGGTTTTTTCCCGACCAATGAAAGAACTTAAATTTTTAAATTCTGAAATTTCCCCGGGGAATTTTCCTTCTATTCCCCAATTCCTTTTTTTGCGCAGTCTCGGGGGCCCAAACGCTTTGTTAGGGTTTTTAACGGTTTTTTTTTAGAAAAGGTTTCAGGTTTTTATCTGAAAATGATTTACATTTTTTAAAAAAATTTTTTTTTTTTTATTCTTTCCCCAAAGGGCCGCAAGGCGCTGAGCCCCCGAGTTTTGGCATTTTTTTGGCCGATCCCCCCCCTTTTGGGGGGGAATTTAAACCCAAATTGGGGGGGGGGGGGAAAAGGGGGGGAAAAAAAAAAACTCCGCCCCCTTTTTTTTTTGGTTTTGGGGGGGGTTTGGGGGGGGGGGAATGCCCTTTTTGGGCTCCAGGGGTGGGGTTTTAAAAAAAACCAATCAGCTTTTTTCTGTATTTTTACTGAAATTTTTAAACCCTGTCCACCCTTTGATTTTGATTGGTAAAAAAACTGTCCATAGGATATAATGGGTTTTTGGGTCCCCTCCTATTCTGATTGGTCAATTTTTCCTCCATAGCTTATAATGGGTCTTTTTTCCCCTCCTATTCTGTTTGGGGGTTTTTTTCCCGCCCAATGAAAATTTGCTTCCCAAAATTTGAAAAAACTGTATTACCCCGGAAAAATTTCTCTTTTTTTGAAATTTCCTGTGTAGCCCCCGGTCTCGGCGACAAACCATTGTTGGGGTTTTAAATTGTTTTATGTTTTTTAAAAAGGTTTTTAAGTCTGTTTTCAGGAATATTTTACAATAAAAAACAATGATTTTTTTATTCTTACTTCATCCCGGGGAACGGGGGGGGGCGGGAAAAGCCGGGGGGGGTTTGGGGGGCTTTTTTGCCCCCATTTCTCCTTTGATTTCAATAGGAGAAGTAGCTCGTGCTCTGTTTGGGGGGAACCAACCCCCCGCTAGCTCCCCCCAATAAGCTTTTTCAGCTTTTTTTACTATATTTTGAACTGCCCCCGCCTTTAAATTTTGTTTTGGTTAAACTTCTCCATAGGCTAACTTAAAACCCAGTAGCAAAAAAATTTGCCATTTATGCTGAGGGGAAAAAAAGTTAACAGGTGCGCAAATTTTGTTTGGGCAAGTTGAAAAACTGACCCCCAAATTAAAAACCTATTAACACCAGCATGCAAAAAAAGCCGCAGAAAAATTTTGCAGGGGGGAGATTCACAGATGCAAAGTAAAAATGAAAAAAACCACTCATAAAACCTGGGGCATGAGGGGGTGATTGCGGGTACTAAAATTTTTGCATATAAAAAGGCGTTACAAAAGTGTGCCATAAATATAGATACGTGTGGTACAAAATTTGGGGGCTTACAACCTATTAGTGACCCTTACTATTAGACCGGCGGGTTCCCGATTTTTTTAGTGTCAACACAAAAGGGCAACTTTTGCCCCCCCAGCACTGTTGGGCAAATAAAAAGGGAAAATTACGGGAAAAAAATTATAAATTTATGAGGTTTTAGTTGGTAATGGGGCCCCATAACAAAAGGGCTCCCCAAGGGCCTCGTCACGACCCCTCATGTTTTATATTTCACTTTACCTTTTTGCAGGGAAATTGGGGAAAGTCAGGGAAACCCTTTTTAAGTATACTGAATTTTTATTTAAAAAAAAAACGGGAAAGGAACTTGGAAATCTAGACATTGATGTTTGGGGGGTAAAGGAGTAGGGGTTTGGGGGACTTCATTGGGGGGGGGTTTTTATTTTAAAGGGGGTAAAAAAATAAAAACCCAAAAACTCCCGTTACATCCATTTTTACGTCTACTTTATACGTGGGGAAATGTAACCTGCATTTTTATACTGCAAAAGTCACTGTGTATAAAATTTTGAAATGATGTTCTGTGAAATTAAAATTATTTAAAAAAAAAAAAAAGAATAATGAGCCTCATAAAAACTGTTCTAACGAAACTATGTTATGTGTGAGATTGCTCTGTACCAAGATTGGGATGAGTTTTTAATTTTCCTCAATTTATCACTCACAAACCCAAAACGTGAGAGGGTGATGAAAATTCGGGTCTTAAAACAGTTCATGAAAAAGCCGGGGTGACTACAATAAAATCTGTTTTTTCCCTTCACCTTCTAGTTTGTTTTGTACAATCGTTATCCCACATATGATTCAACTCCTTTTTTTGTGTATAGTCGCATGGACCAAATGACAAAACTTCTGAACTTAAATGTTCTGTGGACCATGTATAGAAAATAAGGATCAGTCTCAGACTAGATTCAGACTACGTAAGAAGGATGCTGAAAAACACACATGTATTTCAAGAGAAAAACATGCATAATATCTGCACTTTTGTTTCTTGCTTTTTCATACATTTTTGCCAGTGCTTTTTGTTGCATATTTTCAATGCACTTTTTCCCTGCTTTTTATCAAACACCTAAATAATTTTTTTACCGTTTTTTTTAAACATCACAATATAAAACAAATTACATGCCAAAAAATACACACATAATTTAGTGTGGTTTTGCAATCCCGATTGAAAAATAAGTTTACACATTAAGAATTGACATGTTTTCATGTCTTTTTACGTGTTAGACTGGGTTTGCACCATGTTTTTGTTGTCTGAAATGTAATTTTACATGGGTTTTTCCAAAAAATAGGCATCAAAAACCACCCCAGAGTGTCCCATTGTTTTCTCTAAAAATATGTGTCTTTGTGCCCATGGTGCATTTTTTTTTTTCATTTCGTTTGAAAAATAATTAATAATAATAATAAAAAAATAAATAAAAATAATCATCTTTATTTATATGCCCAAAAATTTCCCAGAATTTTACTTTTTAAGGTTATACGTAAGCTTTACACATTAGAAAACTTGATGAGCCCAAAAGGGTGTGGGACCCTGTTTTTAAAAGACTTACAATCTTGAGGTGTTTGGGGGGGAGATGAAGGTTAGAAGTGGCTAGGTTTACAATGGTGCAGCCATGTTACATAAAGAGGGGGTTTTTTAAAAAAAAATTGGGGTGAATTCCCAAACCTGCAGTACATCATATAAGATAAGGACTGTGAGTGCCCTAGATGGGGATGCAGATAGGTGGATAGCAGGTGGGGTTAGCAATTACGATTTTGGGGTAGGCCAGACGGGAAAAATGTTTTCTCAGGGCCCTTTAAAAATGGATCGTGAGTGGCCTGATCCCCTGTTGTACTGTTCCAGAGAACGTGCACACTTTGGAATCTTTGGATGAAATGGGAGCTTATAGTTTGAGGAATGTAATTGATATATCAGAAAGGTTGATGCATTACATGAGGCATAAAAAAGTGTAAAAATAAATGTACCAAAAACACATAAAAAAATGTAAAAAAAAAGGAGTAAAGAAAACAGAAATAAAAATGCTTTAAAATTTAAAAAAAGCCCCTTTTTAAAAACTTTTGTAAAGTTTTCAAAAAAAACAATTTACATATTTAAAAATGTAAAAAGAATCTAACATACATCACAAAAAGAATATTGTGTAATCAATGCAAAAATCTCATTGTTTATGAAAACGATAAAGTGGTGCTGTAAAATTAGCAAAATAATTATAATCAAAATATATTTTAAAACTTTCCGTAAAGATATTTGAACCCCTTCCCAAAAAAAGTGACAACAAAATGGATAATAATCCCGGAAAAAAAAAATCTTGAAATTTAAAAAAATCAAATTACCATTTAAAGTAATCTAAGTGGATTTTTTTGTAGTTTTATGTTTGTTTTGCAGGGGTTTACACATTACAAAAATCAAAAAAAAAATATAAATTTTCATAAATTTGATCCCCAAATTTATTTGGAAATCCCCCAAGAATCCAATCCCGATGAGTTTCGGGTATTATCGGGAAAATTTCAATAAAGTTTCCCCCAAAAAAAGAACTTCTCACCCTATCCTCTTTTTGGACAGTCGCCCCCACCCAGTCCATTTCAAAAAAGGGTTTTTCTGGGAAAAGAAAAAAACTAAAAAGATAAACACTGTATAAAAAAAAAACCCAAATATTAAAAAAGACAAAAACTGCCGTTTTTCTAGGGGATTAAATTATTGTAGAAAAAAATGGGGCGGGGTCCTTCCTGGCAGAAACCTGTCCCACAGGAAGTGGACTAGACTCTGATTACTTCCTGGTTATCGCTGGATCAATGGGCATGTGCTGTCTCATCAGACAGACTTTTTGTAGAAGGGCGGCTCTGGGATTGTTGAAAAAGGGATGAAGGCTGTACACATACATGTTTATATATTTGGTGTGAATTAATACAGAATCTCAGCTCGGTGGGAGGGAAAGGGGTTTGTGGGGAAAAGTAGTTCTCATAAATCGCGCCTACACTGTAAATTGCCCACTTCCCAGTGTGGGAAAAATCCCAAATTGGCGATAATTACGAATAACAGCTCTGTTGGTCGTTAACACTGGTTGTGACAGTGTTGTATTTGTATCTTTATATTTTCCTTATTGTTTTATTTTTTTTGGTTTTCCCACAACCCCTTAAAGAAAGTAAATTTTTTCTAGGAATAAATTTAAAAAAAGGGGTGGGTGAGGGTTACCAAATGTTGGATTTCATTCCCAAAAGTCAATTTTTACGTACCCTGGTGCACATGGATACGCTCAGAGTCCCAAATACCCCAAAATGGCCCATTAGATCTAGTGGGTAAAAACTTAGGGGGTTAAAGTGAAATTTCAAATTTTTTCCAAAAAAATCTGAATTTCGATGTTGCCATTCAATGAAAAAGGTCATCTTCGGGAAAAATACAAAAAAACAAATTTGAGATTGGGTAAATCCCTTCTGTGACCCCAATTGGGGGAGTTAAGCTTATGCACAGATAAATTTATCTCCGAAAAATTTTGGGGGGGGAAAAATTAGTACCAAAAGGTATTGATCTAGCAATGGAATGTGTTTAAAGTCGGGATTCTTGGTTTCATTTTGATAACACGTTACCGTTTCTTTTTAAATATTGGTTTTTTAAAGTATTTTTAAAATTTTAAGAGGGCGAATTGATTCTAACAAAGTGGAATTCTTTTTAAAATTTTCGGGAAACTTCAGTTGGAACGAAGTAAATTTTGGGCGACTTCGGGGGAACGAGTTGCTTTTTTTGAAAAAAAGGGCGAGCACATGGCTTTAAGGGGGCAAAATTTGGGGAGAAGAAATAGCCGCATAAAAGTGCGAGGTGAAGCAATCAAGACGGGGGGATTCGTGACGTCCCCCGACTATATAAGCCCCGGCGCGACCTGGGAGCACACTCCTTCACTGACGTCAGGGTAGGTGTCCCGGTGCAAATGATATCTCTTATAAGAACTCATTTTTATCAGCGTTTTTTGGGGGGTGTCACGTTTTTCTCAAAAATGCTTCTCTTAGTTTAATTTGATTTTTTGTGGGGTATTGGAATAAAGTCTAGTGTGGTCCAAATGCGTGCATATGCATTTTAATGATCGCCACCGCACATTGAATATCCAATATCTAACCCGTTCCGGTTGTATTCATTTTGAAACAGCGTTTTTAAATACAAAAACTACTTTTTTTTTGGTTGCTCAATTCTTTTGCGAATTTACATCCGGGGGTTAAATTTAAAACGTTGTTTGCGTTGGGGTGCTAAAAGAAACCCGTCTTTTTCATCGCCAAAAATACTTTTTGCATGCGCAAAATTCCAACCAAAGGTTAAAATTAAAGATTTTTTGTTGTTCTGTATAAAATAAGCAATTGTAAACGTAAAATTGGTAGTTTTTTTGCTTAAATTTTTTAGCAATTTACATCCGGGGTTTAAATTTAAAGCGTTTTTCTGCTGTTGTGGTAACAAAAAGGAACCGTCTTTTTCCCCACCAAAAAAGAAATTTTTCCCTGTAGCAAAATTCAAAAACCGAAGGTTACTTCAATTTTTCTCTTGCTTGTCTGAAAAAACCACCCTTGAAACGCTAAAAAGCTGGTTTTTTGGGTTTGCTAAATTTCTTTTGTGAAAATTTACATCCGTGGTTTTTTAAAGTTGTTCTGTTTGTGGTGACAAAAAGAAGCCGTTTTTTTCATACCAAAAAAAAATTTTCCCTGTAGATAATTCAAAACCAAGGTTTATTTAAAAGTTTTTCTCTTGCTATGTCCCGTAAAAAAACCCCATTGAAACACCTACAAAGCTGGTAATTTTTTTGGTTGCCATTTTTTTTTGCGCAATTTACATAAAGGGTTTAAATTTCTTTTTCACCGTCAAAGAAGAAATTTTCCCTGTAGCATAATTCATATCGAAGGGTTAAATTTAAACCCTGTTTGTGTTTTTACTTCATAAAATACACCTTTTTTAAATAAAACCCATACAAGAAAATTTTTTCCGGGCATTTGTGGAGCGAAATTTTTTTCCCAAGGGGTTCCCCAAAGCTTGTTACGGGGTTTATTTGGGTAAAATACGGGGTGTGTATTTTCATATACAATATCTTCATAAAAACTGTCGTAATTTTGAACAAAAGTATGTCCCCAACAGGAGGGGGCGGCTCTTCACCTGTGGTGGCAGTGGGACAAACATTCCTGTACGGCCCAGGGCGCAGCACAGCAAGGGGTTTGTAGGGGGGTCACTCGGTGAGGCCAAACTGCTGTGTCTCCGGCCCCCCGGTTTTGCCACAACCCAAGGGGGCTTGATGGTTGACTAGGGCCCCCTTTCCCCCCAGTGACTTTTGACAACCCCAGCCAAGTGTCGGGGGAAAGCGAACACCCTTTTTTTTGGGATGGCCTGGGGGGGTCAGCGGTCCTCCCGTCCCCAACCCGCCTCGTCCCATCCCTTCCCTCAGCCCGAGATCCTAGTGGTCTGGGCTCAGCGCCATATATACGAGGATGAAAATTTGAGGGGGCATCAGCCTCTTGGCACAAAAAAAATGGGGCCCCCCATTCCCCCGCTTCTTGCAGTGGGGAAAGTATAGTGTGGGGTGGGAGAGAGGTCATGTTTAGGGGGCAGTCTGTATACCCAAACCGGTGTGAGGCAGCAGTGATGAAAGAAAAACCCAAAAAGTGATATTAGCCCAACCGCATTGGGGGGGTGGGCAAGGGCTTTTTTATCATCGTCAGGAGAAGGGGTGAGCTTGCGGTAGGCAGCGCTCAGCCGAAGGGGTTTTGTGGCCCTGAGTCTAGGTGCAGCATGTGAGGGCGGGAGCAAGCGGCCCCGGGGGAAAAAAACCCATTCGCAGGTCCAAGAAAGTGCGGGACAGGGGGGGGCAGCGAGGCAGCGGGAGTAGTGTCATCAGTGCGGGCGTTGGCGTGTGGGGTTCTTTGTAAGAACCGGGGGGAGCCGAATATGGGGGATATGTAGTCTGTAGGGAAAAATGAAGGTGGCCGGAGCTAACGTTGGCACCCGGCCCTGGGGTTCAATGCGCGTATCTCCGGTGGGCCCGGGAAAAACGTCTCAGATGTGGTGGTCCAAACCTCCGCCGCAGCAACGCGCAGCGCGCCCAGTGGATGCATGCCATTGCAGCCTCAAGCTCCACCACCTCTGCAAAGGGGGTTTCTCTTTGCCTCATTCCCCCCCAGTGTCCTGCTCCCCTTATCATGGCGCCACAGTGTTTTAGCGAGGCGATTTAAAAAGGACAATAGATGCGTCCAACCCTCCTAAGGGGCAAGCTGACCGGCTCCGTCCAAGTTGTTGGTCTGAAGTCCCCCCTTTTCCCAAAAGGGGGACTTGCAAAGTTTAAGAAGTATGGTTTTTCCCAGCTGAGATGGGGAGTTCCAAGCCCTAATTTATTTTCCAAAAAGGGCCAGCACTTCATAAAAAGTAGAACAAAAAAGGGGGGCCAGCGGCTTATCGGTTTTTTCCGGTGCACGCAGCGCAACGTTGGAGGTAATACGGTCAGGGCCAGTCATGTCCTTTAGGCCCCCCTGGGTGAATTGTTCCCGCCCCCGGACACCCAAAAATTGGGCAGGACCCCGCTTTTTTTCCCCCCGTTGCAAAGCAGCCCCTGCCCAATGCCCGCCTCCCCCTCCCAACACCACCCCACCCCCATCTCAGCCCCCCCAAGTACTCTCCTTACCACTTGGGGGGCACACGGGGTTCCCGTTCACATGGCTTTTTCGGTGAACGAATCCACAGGGAGGGAAGCTCCGCATTGAGCAAGAAAACGATGTGTGGCTTTTTCCCCGGGAACTACAAATCGGAACCCTGGGACGGAAATGGGGGGAAAAGGTGTCCGCGCTGCCCGGGGGGTGGGCCTGCGCCCCGCAGGGTTTTTTCAATTGGTTGGAAAAAGGGTTTCCGAAGCTTCCACCGTTTTTTAGAAGATTTGAAAAAGGCAGGAAAATGTCTGTACTTCATCCATTCCTACAAAGCCAGGAAACCCACTGGTTGCGCGGAGAACGCCCCCCCCCAAACACTTGAATGCGATGTTTTCCCCCCGTTGGGAAACAGCCGCAATGTTGGACCCACTGAATGAAAAGAGGGCCTTTTTTCATTTTTTTGATCCCGGGGGACAGGGGTACTCCCCGGTAACTTTGATTCGCCCGTGGAGCTCTGGGCCCCGCCGTTTGTTTAGGCCATTGAGGAGGGACGTTATTTGTCAGTGCCAGGCTACGGATGTAAACTCATTCCCCTGCTTCATTCCTGGAAAAAGATGCTAAAAATCTGTCTTGGCAGGGGGTGGAGCTGGCGACTACAATTTACGAGGCAAGGGCCCCAAGCACCCTGGCTATACAGTGGAGATGGGGGCGGGGGCCCCCCGGAGTACTTGTCAATGGCCCCCGCATGTGATTTGCCTGGCTAGGACAGCCGAATAGTCAGCATCCGGCAGAGGGATGACTTCTGGCTCTCCATCCTATTGGACCCTCGCTACCGGTCCAAATGGGAGCCTTTTTTTCCCAGCTATTGAGAGGGAGGACAAACCCCAAATACTATAGGGAAACCCTTCGTAGTCAGTTGGCCACTGCCTATGTGCGGCATCGTCCCCTCCTCTCAGGCTGACCGGGGGGTTCTTCAGCGCTCACTTACTACTGCTGGGAGAAGGGGGGGGGTAGGAGCTGTACCAGCTCCATCAGCAGCAAACTAGTCTGGAGTCACTGAATGAGCAGCTTCCTTCACCCCCTAGTGAGGAGGGCAGTCGCCAGCAGCAGCAGCAGCAGGACCTGGAGCAGACCCTTTAACCAACAGGTGGTGGCCTACTTGGACAGCACTCTGCCACCCCAGTTCGAAGATCCACTGGGCTACTGGGCAGCCAAACTGGATGTGTGGCCGCAAACTTGCCGAGTTTTGCAGTGGAGAAGCTGTCCTGCCCGGCCAGTAGTGTGGCATCAGAGCGGGTGTTCAGTGCGGCGGGGGCCATTGTTACCCCAAGGAGAATCCGTTTGTCCACAGGAAATGTAGAACGATTGACCTTTGTCAGATGAATCAGGCGTGGATCGGCCAGGATTCCACAACCCCAAAGCCTTAGGCGTCAGACTACATCAGCCATGACGCCTCAACCCCAAAATTTTGAGAAATGATCTGGGTTCAAACTACCTGCCTCAGCCACTATTCTGAAGCCGGGCCCCCCGCC
This sequence comes from Phyllomedusa bahiana, assembly GCA_025379985.1. Lineage (NCBI taxonomy): Eukaryota > Metazoa > Chordata > Amphibia > Anura > Hylidae > Phyllomedusa > Phyllomedusa bahiana. The sequence continues at coordinate 106,981 of JAODAL010006174.1, read as the reverse complement.
CGATCCACACATTGCTGCCCGTTTCTCCATCTGCCCTCCAACCATTTTTACCAGGGACTGGTATTGCCACCACCCCCACACTGTGTCATTGTGCCCCTTCTATGACCTCATGCTGCTGCTGCTGTTGCTGGTGCCGTGACATCCACACTGTGTATTTTGCCACTCTCTGACCCCATACTGCTGAAGTTGTTGCTGCTGCGGTCACCTCCACACTGTGCATTGTGCCACTCTCTGACCTCATGCTGTTGCTCCTCCGCCGTCACCTCCACCTCTGTCATTGTCCATTTCTGGTGCCTACTCCATTTTTTGCCCCCACCCAGAATGTCATTGTGCCACTCCCTGACCTTTTTGCGCTGCTTTTGGCTGCGGGCCGTGCCCTCCACACTGTTCTTTGTCCCAAATCTGGGGCCCCTACTCCTTTTTTTTTGCCCCCCTCCAAAATTTCCCTTTGGGCCCACTTTTCTGACCTCATGCTGCTCTGCCTCACCCCCCAAAAACGTTTCATTGTGCCACTCTGTGGTTTTTTTCCTGTTTTTCCCCCTCCAGAATGTCATTGTGCCACTGCCCTGCCCTAAATGCTGCTGCCACCGTAACCCCTCCACTCTCTTTTATTGGCCACTCGTGGGCCTACTACGGGTTTTGCCACCTCCAAATGTCATTGCGCCACTGTCGACCTCATGCTCTGCTTGGGGCTGTTTGCCGAAAACCCCCCACCTGGGGTCATTGTGCTACTCTTTTGGCCTACCTTGTTTTTCCCACCCCCGGCATCGCCCCTCCTCTAAAAGGGTTTTAAACGGGGGGTTTTTTCCCAGCGCTCACTTCCCTCTGCGGGGGAGGGGGGGGGGGGTGGGGGAGAGTCCCAGCCCACCCAGCAGAAACCAAAGTCTGGAGTCACTGATGACGCTTCCTTCCCCCCCCTAGTGAGGGGGCACCCCGCCAGCAGCAGAAAGCACGGGAAATTTGGAAGCAGCCCCTAAACCCAAAAAGGGGTGGGGGCCTATTTGGGACAGAAACTCTGCCCCCCCCATTTTAGAAGTTTCCATGGACTACGGGGGCACCCAAAAAAGGGAAATGGTGACCGAAAATTCCCGAGTTTGCAGGGGAAACTGCCCCTCCCGGCCATAGTGTGGCATCAGAGCGGGTTTTTAGTGCGGCGGGGGCCACCCTTTAAACCCCCCCAAGGGGAAAACCCCGCTTGTCCACAGGAAATGTAAAGGGCCCCTGCCCTTTTTGTCAAGTTGAATCGGCGTGGTTGGGCCCAAAGGATTTCCCCCAAAACCAATCCGTAGGGTCAGACAAAATCAGCCATGCCCCCCCTCACCCAAACTTTAAAGAAATGATTTTGGGTACAAACTACCTCCTAACCCCCCTTTTCTGATGCCGCCACCCGCCTGATGCCACACATCTGCTGCCAGTTTCTCCACCCTCCCCTCCAACCATTTTTACCGGGGACGGGTTTTCCCCTTCCCCCTCCACCCTGGGTAAATTGTGCCACCCCTATACCTCATCTGCTGCTGCTGTTGCTGGTCCCCCTTTTGGGCATCCCCTTTTCATTGCCCATCCCCCTGACCTCATACTGCTGCTACTTTTGTTGTGTTTGGGTCACCTCCACACTGTGTCATTTTTCCACTCTTGACCCCCTGCTTTTTCCCCTCCCAAACGCACCTCCACTCTCTTTTAATTGTGCCACCTGGTCCCTCCCTCCATTTTTTTTCCCCCCACCCAAAAATGTCATTGTGCCACTCCCCTGCCCTTTCCTTGCTGCTGCGTGGGCTGCTCCCGGGTGCCCCCCACACTGTGCATTGTGCCACTCTGTGGCCAACCCTTTTTTTTTTCCCCCTCCAAAGGGTCATTGTCCACTGCTGCCTCATGGCTGCGGGAGGGGTCACCCCCCACACTGTTTCATTGGCCACTCTTGGTTACTCCTGTTTTTTCCCCCATCCAGAATGTAAATTGGCCACGTCTGACCTCAGGTTGCTGAAATGCCCCTCCACCCCTCTGTCTTTGTGCCACTTTTGGGGCCCCTACTATGTTTTCCCCACCTCCAAAATGTCATTGCGCCACTGTCTGCCTTCATGCTGCGCGTGGCTGCTCCCGGGAAAACCAAAAACCTGTGTAAATTTGTGCTACTCTGTCGCCTATCTTGTTTTTGCCACCTCCCATCGTCCCTCCTCTGACGGGTTTCCTTGGGGGGGGTTTTCTTCAGCGCTCACTTCCCTACTGCTGGGAAAAGGGGGGGGGGGTGGGAGCAGTACCAGCCCCTTTCACAGAAACCTAAGTTTTTGGAGTCACTGATGACAGTTCCTTCACCCACTTAGTGAGGGGGGGAGTCCCCTCGCAGCAGCAGGCCCTGGAGCAGACCCTAAACCAACGGGTGGTGGCCTACTTGGACACCCCTCTGCCAACCCCTTTTTAGAAGATCCACGGACTACGGGGCCCACCAAAAAGGATGTGGGCCCAAAAAAATTGCCGAGTTTGCAGTGGGGAAGCGGTTCCCCCCCCGGCCCCATTGTGGGCTTTCAGGGCGGGTGTTAAGTGGGGGGGGAAATTGTTCCCCCAAAGGGAAAACCCCGTTTTGTCCACGGGAAAAAGTAAACGACTGACCTTTTTTCAAAAATAAAATCAGGCTTTAAAAACGGCCAGGATTTCCACACACCAATGCCTTAGGCGTCAGACTACATCAGCCATGACGCCTCACCCAAACTGTGAGAAATGATCTGGTTTCAAACTACCTGCCTCAGCCACTATTCTAAATGCCGCCACCCCTGATGCCACACATCTGCTGCCAGTTTCTCCATCTGCCTCCAACCATTTTTACCAGGGACGGGTATTGCCATCCACCTCCACACTGTGTCATTGTGCCACTCTTGAATGACTCATGCTGTTGCTCTGCGCTGTCCACCTCCACACTTGTCATTGTCCCACTTTGCCCTACTCCAGTTTTTTGCCACCTCCAAATGTCATTGTGCCACTCCTGACCTCTGCGTTGTCCCGCGCCGTCCCTCCACCCTTGCATTGTGCCACTCTGTGGGCCCACTCCGTTTTTGCCCCTCCAGAATGCATTGTGCCACTGCCCGACCTCCTTTTCTGCTGGCCCCGTCCCTCCACACTGTTCATTGTGCCCCTTGTGGCCTCACCTTTTTGCCACCCCCAGAATGTCATTGGCCACTGTCTGACCTCATGCTTTTCTGCTGCCGTACCTCCACACTGTGTTCATTGTGCCACTCTGTGGCCTTTCTCCCTTTTTTGCCACCTCCAGAATGTCATTGTTCACTGTCTGACCTCATCTGCTGCTCCCCGTACCTCCACCTTTTCATTGCCACTCTGTGGCCTACTCTGTTTTGCCAAACCCCCAGAATGTCATTGTGCCACTTCCCGACCTCATGCTGCTGTGGCTGCCGCCGCACCTCCCCCACTCTGTCACTAAAGTTGCCAAACCTGAGCTCTCAGCTTGTTTTCTTTCCAGCTTTCGCTGGCATGACTTTTATCAGGCTACATTCCCGCTTCAGTTTTTTTGGTCAGTTTTGCCCTCTTAAGTGCCAGGGAATTTTATAGTGAAGCGATTCTAAGAGCGGCGGCAGTCATGTGCGTGTCATACTAAAACACAACATTGTATGAAGACCAAACCAAGCTCCCTCTGCATATATAAACATGGCACAACGTTCTACAGCACCCTGCAGGCTCTGTGCAGCCTGGAAATAGCTGTTTTTTAACGTAATTCGTCCCGAAGTAATTCGGACCGAATTTAATTTTGTCGGGAAATTCGGCAAAGTGACCGAATCAAATATTTGAGAAATTCGCCCATCTCTATTTATAATATGCTGCTATTAGGACTCTGGTGGCAAAGGAGGACAACAGACTTTTATCAGGACCGGATTCCAGTCATCCTCAGAAAGTTTTGACATCACTTGCATAATATATAACTTAGCTTGTACATATGGTAAGAAATGAAACACGACATTTGGAAAATGTTCTTGTAATTCCGTCAATGACAGGATACGATTAGGTGCAGATTGGTCTATAAATTGGATTAGACGATGGATTTCCTTCTGACTCCATAAAGAAAAAGTATGGTGTACTCGTCTTCCCTGAAAGTGAAGATTTTTTAGGAAGGCTAAACATAAGGAGACATAAGGATGTAAAGATAACATTTGTCTTCTTTTATTTTACGGATAATGTTTAGTTATTTCCGGTAACTGAGAGTATGATTTGTGTAACATATTAGGCAATAAGATTTCCGGACTAAATTATTGGTCCAAAATATAATCAGTATAGTCTGAGGTAAAATGCAACCAATCTTTGATGACTAATAGAAAAGAAGCCAAGTTATATCATTTAATTTAGGGAAATGTATACCCCCATTAAATTTATGCTGCATTAGCATATAATAGGGTGTTCGTGGGTAACCATTGCCCTGGATAAATTTCCCACAAAGGAAACTGTAACGGCCGGGATAGTGGATCCTCTGGACTGCCGCAAGTGATGATGTAAGCCACGCCAGGGAGCGGAATCTAAGTAGGTCCCGGTTTTCACCAGAGACCGCTGCAAAGCGGGATGGACTTGTTGTGGCGGGAGTCTACCAGGTCGCTACCCCTGACTAGACTTGCTTGCGGAGGCAGCCGAGGTGTAGCGTGGTACAGAATCGTAAGGCATAGACGTAGTCGGGGACAGGCGGCAAGGTCAGGGCAGGCGGCAAGGTTCAGAGTTGAGAAACGTAGGCGGAGGTCAGGACCCGGCAGAGACAAGAACAATGATAACGCTTTCTCTAGGGCATGGAGGCAAAAAAGATCATGCAGGGAAGTGACATGGATCCAAAAACTATATTGGGTCAGCGTCCAGCAATTAACCAATTACCGGCGCGCTGGCCCTTAAATTTACATGAACAGCACGTGCGCGCACTAGGGGGCGTGCATGCGCATTCCGGCCGGCAGAGGGAGAGAGCAGGACAGGAGCGCGGCCAGGTAAGTGGATGGGGCGGGTGCGCCTGCGGCCAGTAGAATGGCCAGCGGCGCCACCCATCCCGCCAGGCGCCCGGAGAGAGGGACACGGGTGCACCCGCGACCCGTGGACCGGGATGCGGCGCCACCCGTTACAGTACCCCCCATTAGACTTCCCCTCCTTTTTCGGCTGCAGGAACCTGCGGATGAGAACATGATTCAAGATATTCAATTCTGGCTCCCAGGATCTTTCCTCGGGTACAAAGACCTTCCAATGCACGAGGAAGAAACGCTTCCCTCTGACAGTCTTCATGGCCAAGATGTTTTTTACTTCGAAGATTCAGCAGAATCTGCTACCCGGGGGGAGGCGACACTCTTCTAAGGGGAACCTTTTCGGGACCAGAACTTAAGGAGGGGAAATGGAAAGAGTTTTGGATCCGGAGCGAGGGAGGAAGCAAGTTTGTCGTCCCCCGGGTTAACTGGGGGGAGCCCCTTGAAGGGCCGGGAAAAGGGCCCAACTTGTAACTGGGAATCTTAGGCGTACGTATTTTTGTGGAAAGCCAAACCTTGTCCCTGGGGGGAATGTGGGAGCGGGCCCCTTCTCCTCTTGTCGCCTGGGGACTTAAAAACGAATTGAGGCCCAAAGTGGGGGAATGTCGAGCTCTTTTACAGAGGGCCTTTTTCCCCAATTGTCATCGACACGGGCCCCTCCGTTGTGGGCGGGGGAAGGGGGGGAAAGCCGGGGGGGGCCATAGACCCAAAAAATGGAGAACCGGCGCACCGATCCTGGTTGTAAGAGAACTCGGCTCAGGGGAGCACTCGGAAATTGTCCTGACGTCTGGGAACAAAAAGACGCAAGTACTCCCCGAATCTGGGGTTTAAATTTCCCACCTTCCCGGGACTGAGTGGTAGGCCATGAAAAATCAACTTGACTTGCAAAAGGGGAAAACACGCAGCCAAAAAACTGGATACGAATTGTAAACCCCCGATCAAGATGATGTCGAAGGTAACCCCTGTAGACGAAAATATGCCCGGGAAAAAGTGACCGGCCAATTTTGGGCAGACCAGGCCCAAAGAGGGCAATGGGACCTTTCGAAAATCGGTCCGTGACCACCCAGAGATGACTTTCCCCAAACATAGGTAGGCCGTGATGAAATCCATGGTATGGTGTCCAAGGGGTTTTTGGGGAAAGGGCAGCGGCAGTAAAGACCTGCGGGCCTGTGCTGGGGGCCTTGTTCGGGAACTGACACAGGGGAAAGGAAGTCCTTTATTCTTTGCCAGAGTTTTGGGCCCCCAGTAGTGCAAGAATCAAGCATAGGGCTTCCGTCTGGGGTGATCAGCCACCCGGATCTATTCCCCCCTCAAATATCCCTTTTCCCGGTTTCCGCGGCAGTAAACTTGCCCGTAGAACGCTTGGAATCTACGGGGGCCACTGAACCAACCGTTCAGGAGAAATAATGGCTGGAACAGGTTTTTCACCAACAAAATCAGAGGCACGGGAGAGGGCGTCAGCCTGACATTTTTTTTCAGCGGCCGAAAGTGAATGCGAAAGCAAAGCGGAAAAAAGAGGGCCACCTGGCTTGGCAAGGTTAGACCCCGGGGCGTCTGAAGATACAGGAGATTCTTGAATCTGTAAAGAGTCAATTGGGTACGACCCCCCCCGAGATGTCGCCATTCCCCCAAGGCTAACTTGATGGCCAAGAGCTCCCAATACCCAATGGCATAAACCGCTCCGCCTGCGAAAAGGTCTGGAGAAAAACCAACATCGAGAGTCTTCTTTGGGGCTTTTCTGTGTGAGGGCCCCCCCGCCCCCCCTAAGGCACCACCTCCAAAGAAAAAGGTTTCTCGGATCGGGCCCGACCAAGACAGGCCCCGGGAGAAGGCAGTCTTTAGTTCAGTGAACCCTTTTCACCCCTCCGGGGCCAACCCCGGGTTTCCCGGTTCTTCCTGGTGAGGGCCACAAGGGGCCCCCAGGGTGGAGAAGTGGGAATGAATTTGCGATAATAATTGGCGAACCCCAGGAACGCTGTATTGCCCGAAGGCCGACAGGGGGGGGCCCACAGACCCCCCGAGACTTTTTCCCGGGGAAAGGAAGCTGGCGAGGAAAAAACATTTTGCCAGTTGGCGGACAGACGGTTGGGCGCGAGTTCAGAACCTGGTGCCCCTGTGTCCGGGGGTCTGGAGGTTGGGGAAAAGTCACGATGTCGTCAGATACAATCGCAGGTGAAATGACCCCTGAAGCATCATGGCAATTCTTGAAAAACGGCCGGGCGTTGCAAAAGCCCAAAGGGCTTTCAAAAGATATTCAAAATGCCCACCCGAGTATTGAAAGCCTTTCCTTTTTGTCCCCCCTCTCGTATTTGATGAGATTATAGGCCCCCGAAACCCTTTTTGGGAGAAACACTTTGGCCCTCCAGATTTGATCAAGAGCTCAGAGATCAAGGGAAGGGGGGTAGGGTTTCTTCACCTTGATCTTTTTTTAGCCCTTTAAATAATGGGGGGCGAAGAGAGCCCTCCTTCTTTCCCAAAAAAAAACCCCCCAGCTCCAGCTTGGAGAGAAAGATTGCGAATGAAGCCTTCTCAGATTTTCCTGTATTATGGACATGGCCTGAGTCTCGTGCATGGACAATGGAAGCCCCTTTCCCCCAAGGGGGGCAAGTGCCAGGGAAAGGTCATGGCATTTTGTAAGGCAATGGGGCCCGGGGCAGGTCTCCGCCTGTTTCCCCGAAAAACGTAGCGAAACCCTGGTACTCCGTAGGGGGGCTGGCAGGGGTTTTATGGGCAAATGCGGAGAAGTGGTATCACCGGGCGTGGGTGCCCCAAACAAGATCCTGGGACCCGATCTCAAAGCAGGGGCCTCCTGTCTTCAGTCGAGCGTAGGGTCGTGACGTTGCAGCCGGAAAACCCCAATGGTCGCCGAGGTAGACCCAGGCAAAAAGTTGGGAAAAAGGGTCTTCTCCTTATCAGGATTTTATGCGAGGGACCCGGCCCGGGGGATGAACTGAATGGGATCACTAAAAGGGGCTCTCCCTGACTGAGGAAATAACAAAATCTTTTTCCAGGTGAAGTACGACAGGTGATAACGGGAAACCAAAGAGGTGTGGATAAAATTCCGGGAGACCCCCCATTCAGGAAGGCCTGCCCGGAAACAGAGACCCGCGCAGAAGTACTCCCCAAATAAACAAACGTGGAGAAAATTTTGCACCCAGGAACCCTCTCCCAAGGAACCTAGGGGCGGCGTTTCCCAAAGGCTGAGGACCATCGGGCAACTTTGCGAAATGGTCCGGGGCTGGCACAGTAGAGACTAAGTATCCCACCGGGCGGCGGGGACAGTCCTGCTCCGACAAGGAGAGCTCCACCTGCAGGGGGTTTCCCCACTAGAGGTCGGGGTGGAAAGCGGGGTTCACGACCTTTGGGGCACTGGAGCCAACGAGGTAGTCGGTGTGGGCGCGCAAATTTGTTCTTGACAGGCTCCTCCCGTTTTTAGTGAAGCGCACATCATGCGGGGGGGGGGCCAGGTGAATTAATTCGCCCAGGGAAGATGGGAGGTCTCTTGCTGCGAGAGCGTCTTTGACCCTACTGGACAGGCCCTTCTTGAAGGTGGTGCAAAGAGCGGCATCATTCCAGGAAAGTTCCGAAGCCAGGGTCCGGAACTGTACCGCATAGTCGCCCACAGAGGAGTCACCCTGGCGTAGATTTAGAAGTGCCGTCTCGGCTGATGATGCACGCACTGGCTCTTCAAAGACGCTGGGGAACTCCTGGAGGAAGGCCTGCAGGTCCGCAGTCACCAGGTCAATCCGGTCCCGGACGGGGGTCGCCCAAGCCAGAGCCTTTCCGGATAGCAGGCTCACCACGAACGCAACCTTAGACCTTTCACTGAGAAACTGATCGGCCATCAGTTCCACGTGCATCGAACACTGGGTAATGAAACCCCGGCAGAGCTTCGGATCCCCGTCGAATTTGGTGGGTAGAAGAAACCGCAGCTTAGGCCCCACGGTTGCCAACGGAACAGCTGGTGTAGAAGGTATCACCGGCGGAAGTGGCGACTGCTGCTGGGACACCAGGAGTTGCCACATCATGGCAGAAAGCTGGCCAAATTGCTGTGCCTGTTGAGCGATCTGTTGCGATTGCTGAGCGACAACGGTTGTAAGGTCCGTAATGCTAGGCAGGGGCACCTTGGCGGGATGGCTGGATGTTACTGTAACGGCCGGGATAGTGGATCCTCTGGACCGCCGAAAGCGATGGTGTAAGCCGCGCCAGGGAGCGGAATCTAAGTAGGTCCCGGTTTCATCAGAGCCCCCTGCAAAGCGAGATGGATTTGCTGTGGCGGGAGTCTACCAGGTCGCTACCCCTGACTAGACTTGCTTGCGGTGGCAGCCGAGGTGTAGCGTGGTACAGAATCGTGAGGCGTAGATGTAGTCGGGGACAGGCGGCAAGGTCAGGGCAGGTGGCAAGGTTCAGAGTCGAGAAAAGTAGGCAGAGGTCAGGAACACGGCAGAGACAAGAACAACGATAACGCTTTCTCTAGGGCACTGAGGCAACAAAGATCCAGCAGGTAAGTGACGTGGATCCATAAACTATATAGGGTCAGCGTCCGGCAATTAACCAATTACCGGCGCGCTGACCCTTTAAATTTACATAAACGAGCGCGCGCACGCACTAGGGGGCGCGCATGCGCATTCCGGCCGGCAGGGGGAGAGAGCAGGACAGGAGTGCGGTCAGGTAAGTGGATGGGGTGGGTGCGCCCGCGGCGCCACCCGTCCCCGCCGGGCGCACGGAGAGAGGGACTTGGGTGCGCCCGCAACCCGCAGACCGGGACGTGGCACCACCTGTTACAGAAACTGATACACTTTTCATCTTTTGATCTCAAATAAATGGACAAATGGATTGTAATACATAGAAAAGTTTGGACAATTCTATTGTTTTTAACAAATTTGCTTGTCCTAAATAACTTTTGTGCATCTTTTCTTTACTACAAGTCACTCTATCCCAATGTATCAAGCAATGGGTAAAACAATATGTTGCATTTTTCCTACATATTTTGGTGTGTACAGCTGTTGTAAAAGATACATTTTATGAATCAATATATGTTTGAAAAATATGCTATGAGTACCTGGCCTAAGTGGTTTTTTCAACAGCAGGAGTGCACAATAAGCCGCACTGACGCGAGATGTGGCCCCCGCCATCCTGGAAAGAAGCACAGCTGATGGCCTGCCTGTGCTGTGTGTAAATATTACTGGAGCCAGTGCTGGAGAAGTACATAAGCAGTTTCCATTGTGTCACAGGAAAGTACCTTTTGGTTATTATATACCGTCTCTCATTTATAGGCTACGTCTGTCTGACTGGAGCCTGCATTAACAACACTCCATCCGGAAATAGCACAAGGGCACAGTTAGTGTATTTGTCCAATGCTTTTTTACTGTACACTATAAGCATAATGTGAACCCCTAAAGAGAAAAAGGAATCATTGCTTCAAACAGGACAAAATAATGTGTATCAGGCAAAAAGTGCTCCGCCATTACACAGCACCAGTCCGAGCATACAGTGAGGGTGACAATATAATCTTCAAAGACCTGTGTGTTCTGCTGTTATCGCCAGTCAATCATCTCTTCCCCTCCCTGCAGTTGTCTGGAGTTTGCACTCTGCCTGTGACACAAATTGCGGGCTATGTAAAAAAAGGGTCTGTTTTTTGTTCTGATATTTTTGATTGGGCCAAAACCCATCAAAAGTGTAATGATGCCTTTTTTGAAAGTGGGAAACGGGAACGGGACAGAGTTTGACGTTTTGCAAAAAAAAAATCGAGATTACCGATTTTTTTGTTTTTGAAAAAATCATTCGTTTTCCCTATATGACCCTCGTTTTCGATCTTTCGATCGCCTTTTAAAGTCAATGGGAGAAAAAATTTCATTTTTAATTTTTTTATACTAAAAACGGGTGAAAAGGGGAAAATTTACCATCCTTTAAAAAAAAGGGAAAACCCATGGTAAAAAACTTAGTGAAGCCCAATTTTGGGCTATAAGGGTCCCCCAGAAAAAAATTTAAAACAGGCTAAAAAAAATTAATTCCATAAAGGGCTAACTGAAAAGAGGGAAAATGTATTTAAAAGGGAGGTGCTTTCCGGTAGCAGTGCTACGGGGCCCCCCTTTTTAACATAAGAAGACACTGGTATTAAAATGGCACATGGTAAACGGGGCAGGAGACCCCAATCATTTTTTTTCACGGGGGCCCAAGAATTTTGCCAATATGGGGTTTGGCAGAAAGAACACCCCAAAAGAGGAACATGGAGGTTCAGCGGGGCAAAAAACCTTTAGTTATAGGGGGGCAGTGGTACCCGGGGGCTGCCTTTCACATCTATTAACCGTTTCGGGGGCCCCCGTGCACAAAAAACAAAGGGGCCCCCCACCCATTAATTTAGTTCCTATTTTTAAAATTCACTGACCCCCTTTTTTAATAGGACCCCGGGGAACAGATTTACGTTTTTTTGGCATCCCTGGAAACCCCTTTTCCCGTAGCTTGCCCCAAAAACCCAGCAAAATTACCCTTTTGGACACTCAAATAAAATTTTCTCAAGAAAGGGTTTTTGGAAAAAGGAATTTTTTTCAATAGGACTTTTTATTAAAAAAGGCCCCTTATGATCAGGCACATTCACAACCTCCCCTTTAAAAAGAGGGCCCTAAAAATTCATCTTCTGGGGTTTTGGCCCCCACAAAATCCCTAACGCTATCCCACCATCTTCACCCCCCGCAGTGGGCACTCCAGGCACTTATTTAAAATAGATGTAAATTTGGGGGGTTTTAGGTTCATCCATTTTTAAATGTAAAACCCCCCCCAAATTTATAAAAAAACATGGCGGGAAAACCATTGAAAAACTTGGCACTTTTTCCCGAATGTTTCACCCTTTCCCACCCAAAAGATAGTAAGCTCTCACGAGCGGGGCCCCTCACACCTTGTGTCCTTTTGAAAAGTACTTTTAATGTGTAATGATTTAAATTTTTAAACCCTTGGGAATTTTTGAAAATGCTGGGAAAATATTTTTGGCGCAATAGAAAAAAAAGATTATTATTTTTAATTATTTTAACGGTTTTTTTAACAGTGGCCTAAACCCCAAAACCCAGCAAAAAAAAATTTTTTTTTGACACCAAAAAAATTTTAAAGATGAAATTAGGTTTTTTAAATTACTTTTCTTCCAAAAGGACATTTGTAATGGTGTTTCTACAGTCGCTGGACCCCAAAACTGCAAAAATGAATTTTTGGGGGCACTCGGGAATATAGAGGGGAAAGTGCGCCCAGCAATATAAGAATCCCTAACTATTGCTGTCTATGATTTCCTACGCTTGTACCCCCTCCTCCCCAACTAACACGCTGCTACCACCAGGGGTGCCAATAGGGCATTACTCCTGTCTGGGGCCCGAATCAAAAAGGGGTCCACAAATATGTAAAAAAAAACAAGAACCATTAATTGGTGGTGGCCCCATTTGCTTACACTGTATGGGGCCCAGAAACGCTTAATAAATGAGTTATGGCAGACAGACTGCCGGGATCGTCGATAGAGAGATCAATATAGAGCTGTTGCTCAATATTTATTTATACCCAGGACTGTATCCAGAACAAGGGGGCATCCTCTGCGTTTTGAGGAAAGAAAGTTTCTACATAAACATAATAAGGGATTCTTTACTGTAAGAGCAGTGAGACTGTGGAACTCTCTGCCAGAGGAAATTGTCATGGTGAATTCAATGACAGAGTTCAAAAAGGGTCTGGATGCATTTATGGAGTGTAATATAACAAGTAATAGTGACTAGGATTCTGGAGAAGGGGCGTTGATCCAGGGATTTAGTCTGATTGCCAGATTGGAGTCGGGAAGGAATTTTTTCCCTAAAATGAGGACAATTGGCTTCCACCTCATGGGGCTTTTTGCCTTCCTCTGGATTAACATTTTAGCAAAATAGGCTGAGCATGGATGGACGTCTGTCTTTTTCGGCCTTACAAACTATGTAACTATATGACTGATGAATGACTGATGTTAATAGATGACTGATGGAATGTGTATTTCACATTGTCAAGAAAATGTGCTACAGTTTACTAGTCAGTAATATCGGCAACTGAGGCAACAAAATAGTCAGAGATCCACGCTTGATTCATTTTTATAAATGTCAAACGATCCACATTCTCAGGGGAAAGATGGACACGTTTGTCAATTATCACCCTTCCAGCTGTGCTGAATGTGTGTTCCGAGATAACGCTGGCTGCTGGGCAGGATTCAACTTCTATGGCATGCCAAGCAAACTAAGGCCATTCATCCACTTTGGACACCCAGAAGTCGATTGGGTCCAGACCAAGTCCAAAAACATTGGGGTTGAGGCGCAGGTAGTCATGGAACATGGTCTTAAGGTGGTCTCTGTGTGTCTGAATGCTGCCCTGCCCTGCCTTACAGGCGTTGGTGAGGTGGTAAAAAACGATTGCTGCATGTCACCCAGTAGGCTCCTGCCGCACTGCCTGCTGCAGCTGATGCTGCTGCGGCTACTTGTCATTCTACTGCTGGCACATTGCTGACGTTGTTCCACCATGACACTAAAATGTGAAGAAGATTCAACAGATGTCTTGAGTTGGTCAATGAGCACTGTCTCAAGTTCCTGCATTCTACTGTCGATTTGTGTGGGTGGAGGGAAATTGCTGACATTTAATTTGTAACATGGATCAAGGACGGTGGCCACCCAGTAATCACTGTTCATTTTGATTGCCTTGATGCGTGGGTCATGTTGCAGGTAATGTAGCATCCAAGAACTCATGTGTGACATGCTGCCAGGATCTCCCAAGCCTCGAGGTCGAGGGGCACTAACCAGATTTTCCCCCTCTTCTTCTTTCTCCTCCTCCTGAAATCTGTGCCAACCTCTTACCACCGAAGGGAAATTGGAACCATTGTTGTCCACTCCTGCCTCATTATCCTCCTCCACTTCATCGCAGAGCCCGAGACCCATCATCACCAGAGGCACTGTCATCCACCAAATTCACCCAGTGAGCAGTCAGTGAGATGTAACGCCCTTGACCATACTTACTAGCCCATGTGTCTGTAGTGAGATGGACTTTGGTGGACACAGATGCAGCCAATGCGCTGGAGATCTTTTCTGCCACGTGACTGGCCAGGGCAGGGACAGCTTTTCTGGCAAAGAAATGCCTGCTCGGCATCTGATATTGTTGGCATGCCAGGGCTATAATGTGGCAGAACCCATCTGTGTCCACCAGGCGAAAAGGCAACATTTCCAAGGCCAAAAGCCTGGCAATGCCAACATTCAGATATTTGGCATGGTTGGGGTGAAAGCATTTCTTCTACTCCCACACCTGATACGCAGAGAGCTAGCTGCCAGACTGGCCACTGTACAGTGTGCAGGTCAAACTGGTGGAAGTTGAAGGGGTAGGCTGTGTCTCTGGTTTTGGGAAACGGCCGCCAGTGTCTGGGACTGGGGATGGTGGTTGCTAATGCTGCTCCGACACATTGGCAGCAGGGGACCGCTTGGTCTTAGAAGTGACGGAGGAGGCAGAGGTTGTCACAGTGGTTGGAAGCCCAGGACCTGTGTGGCCTTTTTTCAGCAAGAGATTCCTCCACAGTACTTCATGCTTTACATGCATGTGCCTGCTCATGTTCGTGGTGGTTAAACTCTTTCGATTCTGTCCTTTTCTGCCGCGTTGGCGGCAAATCCGGCATATCACATTGGTCGGTGAATCTGAGGCTTGATAGAGAAAGGCCCAGGCAATACAGGTCCTGGACCTCTTTGACGGTGAAAACCTAGTAGCGGTGTTCCCGTTGCCACCACTGATCATGACTGGCAGATTAATGTCAGCTGACTTATGCAACCGCCCTCTCCCTTTCTGAGGCTGGACTCGCACTAACACTACCCCATCATACTCCTCCTCCACTGATGAGGCGCTCACAAGCTGCAACTGAAAAGACCACGTTGGATCCGCAATGTCATCATCTTCATCACAGGTGACTTCCTCTTCCTGGCGGTCTACATCCTCAAGCTGCGGGCTAGAAGCCACAGGCACTGCGAGGCATTGCTGACCACTCGAGATTTTTGCCGATGGACCAGCTTCCTTCTCCTCCTCTGAGGGCATCATCAATTAGGCGTCAGAGGAGACAAAATCATCCTCTTTGGCCTTTTGGTCTTTTGAAGTGCCTTCTAACCCCAACCGCATTATGTCATCAAAGAGCTCTTCAGAATATGGATTATCTGGAGTGTTCTGTACATTGGGTGATATTTGGGCTGTGTTTACGTCAGGTTGGACTGATGATGACGATGATGAAATTTGTGGCCGTGACTGAGAGGACGAGGAGGTAAAACCGGTCAATGCAGGTTGTGCTAACCACTGAAGAACAGATTGGCGACGCTCTTCAGTAATCAAATTTCTTCTATGGAATATCTGTGAAATGGGGTTTTATAGAAGAACCCTGACAGAAAATTAACAGTGTTCTTAAATGCCTATACTTTGCAACTGACAAATAGGAGTAGAAATAGATTTTTTTCTATGGAATATCTGTGAAATGGGGTCTTTTGGAAGGACCCTGACAGCAAATCAACAGTGTTCTTAAATGCCTATACTTTGCAACTGGCAAATAGGATTATAAACAGATTTTTTTCTATGGAATATCTGTGAAATGGGGTCTTATGGAAGAACCCTGACAGCAAAACAACAGTGTTCTTAAGTGCCTATACTTTGTAACTTGAAATAGGATTATAAACAGATTTTTTTCTATTGAATATCTGTGAAATGGGGTCTTATGGAAGAACCCTGACAGCAAATAAACAGTTTTCTTAAACGCCTATACTTTGCAACTGGCAAATAGGAGTAGAAATAGATTTTTTTTCCTATGGAATATCTGTTAATGCTGTCTTAAGGAAGAACCCTGGAATTAACACTGCAACACTTGCATTTCTTTCTATGGCAGATTTGCTGATGGTGTCTTCTGCAGTAGCTGGACCCCCCAAAACAGGAGAAATGAACTTTTGGGCACAATAAAGATAGGAAAAATGCAGCCAGCTATGCAAAACTATACACTATACAAAACTCCCTAACTATTGATGTGTTTGATTCCCTAAGCTAGCTGTCCCCCCCATGACTAATCTAACTAGCAGCTTTTCCTGTGTAAAATCACTAGAAAATGGAGTTTCTGCCTGCTGGCAAACAAGCACACAGAGCCAGCAGTGTGTTCAGTACAGAGAGTAAAGTCTAAATGGCGTTCAATAGGAAATACAGTGACATTCACATAAGACAGTCATGTGATTTTAGCAGCCAATGAGATCTCTACACCCTCAGGGATGATGTTTTTGACCCACCTCTGTGCTCTGCACTGATTGGATGGCATCAAAAGTACAGGAAGCATCTTAAAGTCAAAGTGAAAAAGGTGCGGGGGATCGATCGCAAGTCTCAATCGTGATTTTTTTTAACCGATTTTACCTAAATAAATCGGATCTGATTGAGATCGAGAAAACCTTAAAAATCGACTCAATTTTAACTTTTCTCGATTAAATCGCTCAACACTAAACTGGACTTAACCTATAGCAGTCACCTTTCCTGGGCTCTAACCATGCAGATAATAAGAATACCAAACATTTCGAAAATACGAAACTAAAAAGTTTTTTACCAATAGATGATGGAGTGTGCAGGACAACAGGAAGACAATGGCACAGACATGGATGAGTATGTCACCAAGATTGGCTTCAATTCAGGAGCAAAGCAATGACAACAATAATGGACCCTAACTTACTCTCCCCGAATCCTTCCTAGATATTTCAATAGTATTAACTCTAACACCAGACACACTGGCCCTTCTCTGTCTCTTTAAAGGGAATGTGTCATCAAAAAATGACTTATTGTTTAACTGACATTTTTATGTTAAACACATTTTTTTAGGAATTTTTGGTTATGTTTTTTTTTTAATTTTCCATATCACATTCAGTATTTTTTTTTTTAATAATTCCTAAGTCCTGCAGTTTTCACTTTGACCACTAAGCCTAATAATCGTCTGACACTTCCTGTTCTGTATAGAGAGCTTCTCAGCAGTGTGCTCATTATCAGTAAAAGCAGGGTCAAACTGAAAGGAGACACCATTGTGTACAGATAACACAGAATCCACCAGTCACAAGAGGAGATGTCACAGCTCCCCTCTCCCCTCTCTTCACAGTGAAAACCATCCTATACAAGTCAATGGGACAGAATCTGTCTTAAGAATCCTATGGGCATGAAGCTGCTGTAAAGTATCTCTCTGACTGCTGTTAAAGCAGTGCAAGCAAGAATGTCTTCCCCACAATCATATATAGACGGCCGAATAGAGAAATCCACAATCAGGAAATAAAAATGACTGAGAGGAAAATATGGATCAGGGTCTTGATTTAATAAATAAAAAAATAAAAATATAGCGACAGATTCCCTTTAAATATACCACAAAAACGTTCCTAGGCTACAACTGTCCAAAACACAATTAAGTGAGGTCCAGGTTCCCAAGACTCTGACGAAGCGCGTTGGGTTTTTCTTTGCACAGTTTGGTCTGTAACACTTTATTGCTATTTTGGATTTATTCATGCATTAGTGTTTGTTATACTTTGTTCTATTATTTGCATAACTTGGGGGTGTTTATAACATATTGAATGTATGCACACTAGTACCATGAGTTTATTTGCACTTTTTATATCGGGATACCATCCTCAAAGTGCTATCAGCATACCAGCACTGTCTTCTATGTTGCTTTTATATGTTTTTTTTTAATTCATTTTCTATAAAACTTGGGTTTTTACGCATTTGGGTATTTTTGTTTGTTGGGTGGTTAAGCAAAACACTAAAAAAAATTAAGATATGTAAGAATTTCAGAAAGAATACTAGACTAACCTACATAGAGTAATACTAGTTAGAACAAGAATATCTAAATAATCTAGGACTCTAGACAAATGGATGCAGATTACTAGAAACAATCCCTCTGAACCGAACAATATACTTAATATACTTGCTATGATGAAGGGCCTTGGGGCCTGAAACGTGTAAGCCACCTTGTCCCTCTGTGTTTTTTAATCCGACTACTTTAAATAAAGCTGCAAGATTTATGCATATTGCTGGATCTCGTTCTTCCGTTTATTCAAATGTTGGTTTGGATCCGTGCGATTCAATGGGTCTATGAGCTGGAACTACCGTTTATTCTGAACAATATACTTAGCACCATGCTATCAAACCCAGAAAGCTCTATAGTGAGGCTAGCAATTACCACTCCACTCTAAACGAGCTCAGGCTGTCCTGCATGGTCTGATGATCTGCTATGAAAGTTGTTTGAGGCGGCTGCTTAGCAACTGCCTTACATGTGATTTAATAGGAGAGAGAAGATGAAATGGGAGCAAAATTCCTGCCTTCGCAAAACATGGATGTAAAGAAAACTCAGGGCTGGTTGATAAAGGCTGATATATGAGCCAAAATACGATCCATGTATCTGTAAGGAAGTTTTAAAATAAAGATGAAGCAGTGAAAAGAAAGATGTGGTGAAGTGCCATGAGTTTTCTCCATATCTATTTATGTGGTTCACATGCAGCATCGGGGCTCTGAGTGCCAAATGATATTGTGTGGATTCGTAACACATCAAACATGTACTTATCAAAGCTATTGAATATAAACAGACTGGGCTGCCATCCATAATTTCAGAGCCCCATACAGCCAAAGCATCTGGGTCCTCTGGTCATTATTAGTACCTATCTTGCACCATATTAGTAGGCTTTTTATTGGTCAGGACTCCTGAAAGGAATAATGGCAATACTGTCTTGATGGCGCCCTTACAGACAGCAATCTCTACAATCCAGCCAGTCATTTCTAACGGGTAAGATAAATGGATGCTGATAAAGATTTTACACATATGCTGGAGCTCAATATACCGTATTTTTCGGACTATAAGGCGCACCGGATTATAAGGTGCATTATCAATGAGCGCCTGTTAAGTCTTCTTGGTTCATATATAAGGCGCACCGGATTATAAGGCGTGGCACATTAAATGAAACAAAGCTCAGACCGCAAGCCAAACTTTATTCAACACTTTCACAATAACTCTCAACTTGTAAAGTTGTAACAAAAGTCAATACATGTACATATTTCCGTGCCGTATCGCGGCCGCCGATTGCGGCCCCAATACGGTCGGATTTACAATGGTCCTGCCACCCCATGTAAAGAATGGGGATTGTAATTCTGTCGCGAATCACGTGCCACACTTAGTGACGCTTATTTGCAACTGATTTGCAACTGATTTCGGAACGTATTTACGTCGGAAATCAGTTACAAATAAGTGTCACTAAATTAGCTATAAATACGTTCTGAACAAAGCCTAAAAACCCAAGTGAAGAATTGATTCATATATAAGGCGCATCGGACTATAAGGCGCACTTTCGATTTCTGAGAAAATCATAGGCTTTTATGTGCGCCTTATAGTCCGAAAAATACGGTACCTCTTTATTATGTGATGGAAAACCTTTATTTAACTAAACCTTAAAAAAAGACAAGGGGCAACATGTATGAATTCTGGTGCTGATAGACCAATTCTAAACCCCTTTAAGGTAGTATAGGCTGCGCCAGAATGTATGAACCTGTTCTTCTGCAGGTCATACATGAAGGCGCAGTCTAGTGCCAATACCACAAGTCTGACTCAGGCACCACCCTTACCCTGGTCTGGCTGTTCTTCTGCAGGTCATACATACCGGGCAGTGTAGTGCCAATACCACAAGTCTGACTCAGGCACCACCTTTACCCTGGTCTGGCTGTTCTTCTGCAGGTCACACATACAGGCAGTGTAGAGCCAATACCACAAGTCTGACTCAGGCACCACCTTTAACTTGGTCTGGCTGTTCTTCTGCAGGTCACACATACAGGCCCAGTGTAGAGCCAATACCACAAGTCTGGCTCAGGCACCACCTTTACCCTGGTCTGGCTGTTCTTCTGCAGGTCATACATACAGGCACAGTGTAGAGCCAATACCACAAGTCTGGCTCAGGCACCACCTTTACCCTGGTCTGGCTGTTCTTCTGCAGGTCATACATACAGGCGCAGTTTAGAGCCAATACCACAATTCTGGCTCAGGCACCACCTTTACCCTGGTCTGGCTGTTCTTCTGCAGGTCATACATACAGGGCAGTGTAGAGCCAATACCACAAGTCTGGCTCAGGCACCACCTTTACCCTGGTCTGGTCTGTTCTTCTGCAGTTCATACATACAGGGCAGTGTAGAGCCAATACCACAAGTCTGGCTCAGGCACCACCTGTAACCTGGTCTGGCTGTTCTAACTGTTCTGTGCCAAAGTTTTGGCGTCAAAGAATCATAAATGTGTCTACTTCTACTAATGTGGTGGACACACCCCCAGAACGTTAAAAGTGTCTTTGGCGTGGTACCGAGGCACTTATTGCACCAAAGTTTGGAGTACGCCTGTTTATACATCTTTAGAACAGGTCTACTACAGCTTTTTGAGGGCAGAATTCTGGTGCAGCCCTGTTCATACAAAGTTTTGTCCTACTCCTTGACATGATAATGAAGTCCAGCCTAATTTCCGTTTCAGCTCAGCTGGTATTCATTTCCACAGGGCAATTTTCTTGCCGTGACCCCTACTAAGTTTTCCTATACAGTGGTGCTCCTGGTCACTTGGCTATGTAGAATACGCAGGTCCTATTCAGTAAAATGGGACTAGGCTGCAGTATCACACGTCACGGTGGCCAGGACATCACTGTGCGGGGAAAAGCGGACCAGTAAATGTAGTGCTAAACCACTGCTACATCCTCTTTTTCATTAGGTAGGATCCCTACTGATCATAAAGTGGTTGCCTAGTGATATAACATTAGAAATAAAAGGGGGCAGGTGTACTTATATTTGTAAGGGTTTGTGCATGTTCTACAACTTGGATGTTGTATGACGCTCCAATACGTCCGTGTAGATGAGTTCTATCCTATGGCTAAAATTTCCATTTCATGATTCCATCTAGAACTATATTTAAATCCATGTCAGATTACAGTGCAATATTCCCAGGTCTAGGAAAGTGAATGACTCCATGTGAATGTAGTAGTAGGTGGGCAAGGTTGGAGTTGATCTTGAGTAATGCTGATTTATGTAATGATGTTAAACTCTTTGCATTGTGTGTATGTACCTCATGTGCATTGTGTTCATTCACATTAATCAGCAAATCAATATAAGCCGCGGACTATTATCATAATGCCGGTATCCCGGTGAACTGCAATAGCTTATATCACACTAGCCATTGATCACTCTTTATTCATACAGTATATGCCATGAATATGGAGCATCAGAATCATAATACAATATTGTCTTATCTGCCAGCTTACACTAATAGCACAAATTCTGTTATGGTACATTTAACGTTTCCATTGACTTTCTCTTTGTTTCAGGAGCTTCATAGTACACAGTAATTACCCTGAAAAATTACCATTATTGATTAGTCATAAGCTAGTGACATGTGTAATTACAGCTCACTCAATCAAATGTTACAAATTCAAGACAGTGCCAGCAGCGAAGAGGTGTCTAAAGTAGAGATTCTGTATCTCTCCGATGGCCATGTTCACACAGAGCATTTGCATTAGTAAAACTGCAGCTCTGAGGTGGCTGTAAATGAATTGCCAATTTTTCTGCGTGCCTTGTTGTTGGATGCCTTCATAGCAGGACTTGTTTTCCCCAATGTCAACCTGGCCGGATGAGGTAGGCAGTCACATTTCATACTATGAAGTAGATTTATTAATTGAGCCCTCAACAAACCTTTGTATTAGGAAGGTTCTGTTGTAGAAAACACATTTGGAACTTGCATGCAGTCACTATATGATCATGTGCACAAGGCCTAAAAGTACCAAGGGAATAATTATGGAGATACTCAAAGCACCTCAATGTCACAACTCACTGGAGATGTGCAGTGGTTCCTCTGGGTCACAGGTAGGATTTAATGTAGAACTACACTGGGTAGAAGAGACTATGGCATTCCCTGGTTTTCACCCTTTATTCCTATCCAGAGAGCGGGTCTATTCTGCAGCGGACTTCCAGGTCACTATCTTCAATGTGGGCACCCTGTAACAGCTGACCTCCAGATGCAGTACCAGGGGAGCAGACATCAGTTAGAGCTCTTGCAGAGTTAGGCTATGTTCACACGGCTTATCCACGGCGTAATTGCGGGGACCGATTCGCCCGCAATTATGCCGGCTGCCGTGCAGCGGGGGCGGGGGGCCGGCAGCTCGCCGGCCCCATAGACATTCATTATCCACGGCGCGTATCCCGCCTCCATATTTGACAAGCGAAATACGGCGAGCGGGGAGAGGAGATGGAATCCATTGTTCTCTATGAGAACTGTGGATTACCGTAATGACTGGGACGGATTTCAGCCTTATTTCACGCAGTACGGCGCGAAATACGGAACGAAATCTGTCCCAAAATAAGCCGTGTGAACATAGCCTTAAAGACAAAGCCAACGGTTGGGGCAGGCAGAAGATAGGTTGCAAGATCAAAGGACAAGCCAAGGTCAGATATCAGGAATCAGTATGCAGAAATCGCTATGGAACATCAGAAGAGAACTGGAAGTAAGTGCTGCAGCAAGTATGTCAATGTCTACATTTTGGACTACAACTCTCAACAACTCCACAGCATTATTTGTCTAATTGTCCTGCTTGTTATTAATGGTATGTTTGTGTGTAGATTTCACCCCAGCTATGTGTTCCATAATTACCCTGTGTTTATTTACTGAGCCCAGATATTCCCCTTGAAGTCTTTGCTTTGCTGGGCCATTTTTAGCTCCACACATTTACGACACCTGGGTTCACTGATGCTATTAATGAACTCCACATGGCATAGTATAAGTTACACAGCCCAGGTCTATGAGACTGTCAGTCTATGTGCCATATTTGTTGTGCTTATTTGGAAGTGACTATTTGAAAGTGACACACGAGCATCAGAAATATGACATAATTAAGCATAAGGGAGTTAGGAGGATCACCTTTAATGTGAGTAACTGGTCTCTTTTAACATACACCTTATTCACCATGCTTACTATTGCTATCTATCTTACAGCCATCTGCCTCCTTTTCTTCAACCCAGTCTCGCCCGCCGAAAATACTATCCACATCAGCGCCTCTCTTCTGCCTTCACCCATGTATACATCCCACACACTGTTTTCCCTTTTTAACTACCCAAAATCACCTGCTTCCATAGTGTTGCACAAACGCTGCTCATACACAATATCTGCTGTCACTCTCCATTCTCCTGCTTCTCGCAGCAGGATACATCTCTCCTAACCCCGGCCCACTCTCCTTTACTTCTCATTCCACCTCTTCCTTCCATAGAAACCCTGCTAACCTTCTTGCTATTTGTTGTACATCTTTTCCTGCCACTTTTAAATGTGCTTTGTGGAATGCCTGATCCATCTGTAATAAACTCACTGCTGTTCATGAATTGTTTCTCTCTAACTCCCTCAACCTGCTATCTCTCACAGAAACATGGCTCCAGCACTCTGACACTGCTTCCCTTGCTGCCCTCACCTATGGCGGCCTACACTTCACCCACACCCTCAGACCTGAGAACAGACAGGGTGGAAGAGCTGGCCTACTTCTTTCTCAACAATGCACGTACCAAGTCATTCCTCCCGCACCCTCCCTCACCTTCCCCTTCTTTGAGGTCCACACCCTCAGATTCTTTCAGCCATTTTCTCTCTGAGTCGTGGTGGTGAACAGACCCCCTGGCTCACACCGTCAGTTTATGGATCATTTTGTTGCCTGGCTCCCTCACCTCCTCTCCACCGAAATACCTACACTCATCACGGATGATTTCAACATCCCCATTGACAACACTATGTCTACTTTTGCCTCTCAGTTTATTTCACTAACATCTTCCCTTGGCCTCTTGTAGTTTACAAACTATCCCACGCACAAGGATGGGAACTCTCTTGATTTGATCTTCTGTAGTCTCTCATAAATTTCTAACCTCACTAATTTTCCTTACGCGCTCTCTGACCACAACCATATTTCCTTCACTATCACCAATTCTCAGCCTTCTCTGGACACACCTGGCCATCACCCATTCAGAAACATCCGCTCCATGAACACTCAGGAACTTAGAGACATCCTATAGTCCTCACTGCCCTCAATCTCCTCCATCTCCTGTCCTGACATGGCTGTCAAGCAACAAAACGAAACTCTCTCAACCACCCTGGTCATATTGGCACCACTCACACACCGCACCACCAGGGTCAGACGCCGGCAGCCATGGCACACGCCTCAGATTCGCTTTCTGCAGCGATATTCCACGTTTGCCGAGCGTCTGTGGAGAAAGTCAAAGCTACCTGCAGACTTTCTCCACTACAAATTCATGCTCAGGACTTACCACACTGCCCTTCACTGCGCCAAACAAAAATATTTCAGCTCCCTCATCTCAACATCACGCAACAACCCAAAACGCCTGTTTCATTCTTTCTACTCCCTCCTCAGGCCTAAAGCTCAGGCCCCGGTCACTGACCTCAGCGCTGAAGACCTGGCCACTCACTTCAAAGAGAAAACTGACAGAATCCAGCAAAACATTGTATCTCAATCCTCAAGTAACACCCATCCTGTCCCTTCCCACACGCCCACTATTAATACCCCTCCCATCCCTTCCCGCATGTCCTCTAGTCTGCTCTCAGCCCTTGACCTAACAACAGAGGAAGAAGTATCCAGGCTTCTCCTGTCTGCCCGCCCCACCACCTGCTCTATTGACCCCATTCCCTCTCACCTTGTCCAGTCCATTTTTCCAGCTATAATCTCTCACCTTACTGCAATCTTCAACCTCTCTCTCTCCACTGGGATCTTTCCATCTTCCTTTAAACATCATAACCCCTTTACTTAAAAAGCCCACTCTGGACCCGTCCTGTGCTGCCAATTACCGGCCAGTCTCTAACCTTTATATCTTAAATCCTGGAGCGCTTGGTCTACTCTCGCCTGATCCACTATCTCTCTGCTAACTCTCTTCTCGATCCTCTACAATCAGGTTTCCGCACCCTACACTCCACAGAAACTGCTCTAGTTAAAGTCTCTAATGATCGCCTCACGGCTAAATCCCAGGGCAACTATTCATTGTTGCTTCTTCTGGATTTCTCTGCAGCATTTGACACTGTGGATCACCACCTTCTCCTCAGCATGCTCAGCACCATTGGACTCCAGGACACCGCTCTCGCTTGGTTCTCATCTTACCTATCTTACCGCTCCTTCAGTGTCTCATTTTCCGGTTCTAACTCCTCTACTTTTCCTCTTGCTGTTGGGGTTCCTCAGGGATCGGTTCTAGGTCCTCTTCTTTTTTCACTCTACACAGCCACCGTTGGACAAACCATCAGTAGATTTGGCTTCCTGTACCATCTCTATGCTGATGACACTCAAATATACACCTCCTCTCGAGACATCACTCCTGTGCTACTAAAAAAACACCAGTGACTGACTGTCTGCAGTCTCGGACATAATGTCCTCTCTCTATCTGAAACTAAACCTCACTAAAACCAAACTTCTTGTCTTTTCGCCATCTTCTAAGCAACCCTACCCTGCTATTTCTGTCTCAGTGTGTGGCACCACCATAACTCCTAGGCAACAAGCCCACTGTCTTGGGGTTATACTAGATTCTGATCTGTCTTTCACCCCTTATATCCAATCCCTTGCCCGCTCCTGTCATCTACACATCAAGAACATCTCCAGAATCCGTCCTTTTCTCACTGTGGAAACAACTCAAACCCTCATTGTTGCTCTTATTCATTCTCGTCTTGACTACTGCAACTCCTTGCTTATCGGTCTCCCTCTGTGCAGACTCTCCCCTCTCCAATCTGCGATGAATGCAGCAGCCAGGCTTGTCTTTCTCTCCAGCCGATATACTTATGCCTCTCCCCTGTGTCAATCACTGCACTGGTTGCCCATCCAGTACAGGATACAACATAAACTCATCATTCTCACCCATAAAGCTCTCCACAGTGCTGCTCCCATCTACATCTCCTCCCTCATCTCTGTCTACCACCCTACCTGCTCTGCTGCTATCAGATTACATTCCTCAATCATCCGAACCTCTCATGCACATCTCAAAGATTTCACACGTGGGGCACCAGTTCTCCTGAACATGCTGCCGCGGACAATCAGGCACACTCACAACCCTCATAGTTTTAAGAGGGCCCTGAGAACACATCTTCTCAGGCTGGCATATCAATATACCTAATTGCTAACCCCCACCTGTTATCACACACATCTGTCACTCCCTTCACTAGGGCACTCACAGCCTGTTATCTGTATATAGATGTACTGTCAGGGTGGCAGGTTCATCCAACTTTTATGTAAACCACCTCCTATTTATGTAACATGGCTGGACCATTGTAAACTCAGCACTTCTTACCCTTCGTCTCACCCATACACCATAATAGATTGTAAGCTCCTGCGAGCAGGGCCCTCACACCTTGTGTCTCATCTGTAAGAACTTTTAATGTGTAATGTCTGTACGTTTACCCTCTAAATTGTAAAGTGCTGCGAAATATGTTGGCGCTATATAAATAAAGATTATTATTATTTATTATTATCAGAAGGCAAAATTGAAGATCAGGCACAGGAATGAGGTAGGTGTCACTTTAAACTGCTAATGGAGCTCAGTGATGGGAGGGAAAGTAGGTTGAAAGTGTGCACTATATGACTGTATGACTTGGGTCAAATGTTTTGGATATTCTTCCACAAGCTTCTCACAATAGTTAGTAGGAATTTTGGCACCTGCCTTTTCAGCTTTGCCCATAAATTTTCAATAGGATTGAGATCAGGGCTTTGTGAGGGCCACTTCAAAAGATTGACTTTGTTATCCTTAAAAAGTACCTATCACCTTCAGAGAAACCTTATGAAGTAACAGAAGACTAAATGCAAACACATTCTCAAGTATGCGTCATTAGGAAAATCAAAGCATTTCACCTGTAACTCAGTTTTTTTAAAAGCGCTGGCCCTTTAAGACAGCTCTGAAGTCGGGCCAAGTCAGCACATGACAGTTTGATGGATAAGAATGTTGACAGTTGTATCAAATCTCCTGCCTCTGAGCTGGGAGAGCCCACTGTGCAGGGGGGAGCCTGTAAGTCTACATTATGTGCACACCAGCAGCAGTGTGTATAGATACCTGTGTTCTATGGAGGAAGGGGCTGAAGCAACAAGTAAACTCTGTCTCAGTGTACTGTGCTTGCTGTACTGTAGGTAGTGAGAGACTCAGATCACCCTGTACAAGAAGCTATGCCTTCAGCTTCCCCTGCACAGTTGGTACCTTCCACACAATGCTAAGGATCTTACAAAGTGAAAGTAAAACCTGTTCCCCTGTAATACTGGGGTAAATACTCCAGATTGCTAATGACATGTATTTGAGAAAAGTCTTATAATTTTATCTACTATCAATTTTTCTGTGTGGAGGTGATAGGTACTATTTAAGCCACTTTGTAACCAGTTTGGCAGTATGCTTCAGGTCATTGTCCATTTTAAAGACCCATTTCCACCCAAGCTTTAACTTCCTGGCTGCTGTTTTGAGATGTTGCTTCAGTATTGCCACATAATCTTCTTTCCTTATTATGCCATCTATTTTGTGAAGTGCACCAGTCCCTTCTGCAGCAAAACAACCCCACAACATGATGCTGCCAACCCATATTTCACTGTTGGGATGGAGTTCTTAGGCTTCCAAGCTTCTTCCTTTTCCTCCAAACGTAACGTTGGTCATTATGGCCAAACAGTTCAATTTTAGTTTCGGCAGACCACAGGACATGTCTCCAAAAATGTAGGTCTTTGTTCCTGTGTGCACTTGCAAACATTAATCTGGCTTTTATATGTTTCTTTTGGAGTAATGGCTTTTTCCTGGCAGAGTGGCCTTTCAGCCCATGTTGATACAGTACTTGTTTCACTGTGGATAATGACACAATCTTACCAGCTTCCGCCAGCATCTTCACAAGGTCTTTTGCTTTTGTTCTTGGGTTGATATCAGGCCTGGACTGCTCACAGGGCAAACTGGGCATTTGCCCGGCGGGCTGCTGGGGTCCGGGCCACAGGGCCGGCTCGGATCGCCCGCCGAGGGGACCAGTGTTTCCCCCCGGCGGGCCCCAAGTCCCGGCGCCGGTCTTTGGCGTGCTACAGGGGCCGCAATGGTCGCATCAGCGACCGTACCCATTGCAGGGGACCAGGGCCGCCATACAGGAGGTACAGCCGGTACTCCTGTATGGGGCTCGGTGAAATAGGGGGGCCCGCTTCAAGCAGGCCCCCTTATTTCACATTACATAATAGAGCATGACGCAGCCAAGTTCTCGTTAGGACCCGGCGGTCGCCCAGGAGTGACAGCAGTGCTGGGAGGAGGCCCGCGCTCCCAGCACAGCTGTGCTCCGCCTACATTCAAAATGCTGTGCGTTGCTGGGGGAGGGAGCCCGCGCTCCCGGCACAGCTGCGCTCCGTCTCCTGACATTTCCTACTTACCTTCCTCCCTGGACGCGCGCTGTAGCCGGAGCCGGGCCCTCCTCCTCGGTCAGTGGAACAATGTGAATGAGTGAGATTCAAATTGTGCCGCATCCGGCTGCTGGGTAGTACACAACAGCGACGCGGACGGAGAGAGGAGGTGTCGGCTCCGGTTACAGCGCAGGAGATGTAAGTAGAAGCTGTAACCAGGAGCACGGACCCCCTCTTTGCAGTGCCCCCCTCCTCTCCATAGCCGGCACAGCCGCCCGTAGGGCCCCACCCCCAGCTGGCACAGCCCAGCAAAGCTGCCCATGGGACCCTCCAGCCACCCACAGGGCCCCCCCAGCTGACCCAGCACAGCCGCCCTCAGGGGCCCCCCAGCCGTCACAACCTCCCTCAGAGGCTCCCAGCCAGCACAGTCGCCCTCAAGGCCCCGCCAGCCGGCACAGCCGCCCTCAGGGCCCCGCCAGCCGGCACTGCCGCCCTCAGGGTGCCGACCCAGCCATGCAGCCATCATGGCCGCCGCCTGCACCTGATCTACTGATCCCGTCTGTTCAGCCCCCAGGAGGCCGCAGGGCAGGCGCGCGATAACGTCATCACACTGCCGGCGGCCGCTCTGGGCGGAGACAGAAGAAGAAGCAGAGACTTCAGGTAAGTATTGCTTTTATTTATTTTTTTTAAAACTACCAGCCCTGTCTACCTATATACTGCCCTGTCTACCTATATACTGCCCTGTCTAGCTATATAACAGCCCTGTCTAGCTATATACTGCCCTGTCTAGCTATATACCAGCCCTGTCTAGCTATATACCAGCCCTGTCTAGCTATATACCAGCCCTGTCTGCCTATATACCGCTCCTGTCTACCTATATACCAGCCATGTCTACCTGTTTACCAGCCCTGTCTGCCTATATACCAGCCCTGTCTGCCTATTTACCTGCCCTGTCCACCTATTTACCTGCCCTGTCTGCCTATATACCAGCCCTGTCTACCTATATACTGCCGTTTACCTATATACCAGCCCTGTCTGCCTACATACCAGACCTGTCTGCCTATATACTGCCCCTGTCTACCTATAAGTGGCCCTGTCTAGCTACATACTAGCCCTGCCTGCTTACATACTGGCCCTGCCTGCCTACATACTGGCCCTACCTGGCTAATTACTGGCCCTACATAGCTAATTACTGGCCCTACCTGGCTGATTACTGGGAGCAGCCCTAGCTACCTGGCTGATTACTGGGGGCAGCCCTAGTTACCTGGCTAGTTACTGGGGGCAGCTCAAGCTACCTGGCTAATTACAGGGGTAGGCCCTGTCTACCTACCAAATTTATCGAGGAAGGCCCTGTTTACCTACCTAATGGGGGTCTACCTATTTACATGCCACTTATCTGACATTTTTTAATTTCTAATTTTTCGGGTCTAACATGTTTGGGGAATTGATAGGAAAGTGCTGGAAAAGAGAGGAGTCTAAGATGTATTTGTGGTAAATTCTACAGGGGCGAGTAGTGACCACTAGAAGAGGACACTGCATGCTGTACTGGACAGAGAAAGAAATGGAAGAGAATGACTTATCAGGGAAGACGTCATGGAGGTTTGGGCCAGAAAGAGAAAAGAACAACTCCCATCAGAGATGACGTCTCCTGTGAGTCCCTGCTGTCAGGGGTCATTTTACTTCTGTGTTGAATCAGTGCTGTATTCATGTGATGGTGACCTGACTACTGGTGATGTGATTGGTGGGGTTGTAGGTTATGTTGGTGCTTATGTAGTGTCAGTGTGGGCTTGTCCCGGATTGTAAAGCAAGTGCACACCTGACTGTGACGAGGGGTTTCTCAGCACCACTTTTTCTATCTAGCTTGTGTTTAGGGAGCTCTCACACATAGCGGTTTTGGTGCATTTTTTGTTACTTTTTTTTTTTTGTGCAGAAATGTACAGCATTAACTGCTCTGCCTTTCTGAACAAAAACGCACCAAAAACACATCAAAAATACACCAAAAATGCTCTGTGTGAAAGCACCTTTTTAGCGTAGTTTATTTTAGAAAGTGGCGAGGTGCGAGAACAATGGAAATTCTTTAAGCGGATATTGTATGTGGGCTGCTGGGGGCTTAGTGCCAGAGCTGATTTTTATTCCCAGTCCGGCCCTGGTTGATATGCACATGTCGGACCAAAGAACATTCATCTCTGAGACAAAGAACCCGTCTCCTTCCTGAGCAGTATAATGACTGGACATTGCCATGTTGTTTGTACTTGCGTATAATTGTTTGTACAGATGAACGAGACACCTTCAGGTATCAGGAAGTTGCATCCAAGGAGGATGCAGACTTGTACAAGTTCACAATTCTCTTCCTTGGCTGATTTCTTTAGACTTTCCCACAATGTTACAAACAGAAGCAGTGTGTTTCTGGTGTGCATTTAAAATATATCCATAGCTGTGTCTCTAATTAACTCAGATGTTGCCAATAAACATATCAGAAACTTCCAAAGTTTCTTAATGCTTAACACTGAAGCTGGTTTCTCTGTTTTGAATTTGCTGCAGTGCTTTGAGAAGTGGTTCCGCTCCTCTGTGCCTCCTTCAAATGCAGGTCTGACCACACCAGGTCGGCTGATCGCTGACTGATAGTATTGGTTAAATAAAAGATCCACCACTTAAAGCACTCAAAACAGTGTTGAGGAAGTTTGTTAACCCTTTGGGGGTTTCACAGAAATTAAAGAAAAGTAAAAGTGAAGTTTAAAAATGTCCCTTTTTTCAGATTTACAGTTTTTATCTATTTATAACTGAAACATGGCAGATGTTACCAAGAAAATCCAATTCAATATTGATTCCCATGATTCTGCCAGTTTTTTAGATGACCCACATGTGGCCCTAGTGTGCTATTTGACTCACTCAACCACAAGTCTCAGAATAGGAGGAGCACCTACTG
The DNA here is from genome assembly GCA_025379985.1 of Phyllomedusa bahiana. Taxonomy (NCBI): domain Eukaryota; kingdom Metazoa; phylum Chordata; class Amphibia; order Anura; family Hylidae; genus Phyllomedusa; species Phyllomedusa bahiana. Next base: position 75,671 of record JAODAL010006174.1, on the reverse strand, counting down.
GATTTTTGGGTCTAATCCAGGGCTCCCCAACTCCAGTCCTCAAGGCCCACCAACAGGTCATGTTTTCAGGATATGCCACAGAATGCACTGAAAATAATTAAATCACCTTTGCAATGCTAAGGAAAGCCAGAAAACATGACCTGTTCGTGGGCCTTGAGGACTGGAGTTGGGGACCCCTGGTCTAATCTACCTACCTACTTGGGGAATCCCATCTACCTACCTACTGGGTGGCCCCTATCTACCTACTAGAGGACCCCAAGTTATCTACCTAATGGGGGTTTCTCTCCTCCTACCTATCCGGAGGAAACTTTCTACCTCCTTACCTTCTGGGAAACCTATATACCTACCTACCTTCTAGGAGTCTTATATAAATAACTTATTCAGGAAGGCCTACTTACCTAACTACTAGGGCATCAAGGAGGTAATGACTACCATTTTGGGCACTATGGATGGGGAGTGTGTACATAAGGGTGAGGTTAGGTGGGGCACAGTTAGGAAGATGATAAAAAAAAGATGCTCCAGCTGTATGGGGCTCTGACATTTCTGATGGTGGCCCTTATAGAGCATACTCTTTCTATGACGGTTTCTTTAAACCTATAGAATACACATAGGTTAATTACTGTGATACATTATATCTTGAAGCCACACTTCAAATACAATGTCATGTACATGATTCATTGGAAGATCCAACCAATTATCATAAACATTTTATCTGTAAAACTCCTGTACTAATGAAGTGCAGTCTAGTAGCGCTTCTACAGTACAGTGCTACATGATCTGTACTGGTCTTTACATTTTACATGTGGCAGGATGAGCAGCTCCTTTGGGCACTGGTGAAGGCCCCATTTTCTTTTTTTTCTGGTACATTGTATATAAACACAGATCCTATCCTCAACATATAAAGTGATTTCCAGCTTCTAGCAGCTCTCTCTGATGTTATCTGTAAGGACTTTATCTGTATTATCTGTTTAGTGTTCCATAATCTTCATTTTGCATTACCAATTACCAGTTTTCCATAGTTATGATTTCGATATACAATGGTCATACCAGAACCAATTAATATTGTCTGTTGAGGGGATATCTACATCTATATACCGATCCATTTATAAGCGTGCCCCAATGTGGAATATAGATGCGCAGTATACAATATGCAAAAATGAAAATAAAAATGTATCAGCTCACCGCATTTTCCTTGAAGCTGCACAACCAAAAGATCCAGTGCACGGACGGAGACACCCGGCCACAGGTGGGTGAAATCTTGGTAGTTGAAAAGAATATAAAATCGTAGCAAAAAAGTTACATGGCTTTGACGCATTTCGGGTCTATAACATGTAGAGGACCCTTAATCATAACATGATTAAGGGTCCTCTACATGTTATAGACCCGAAACGCGTCAAAGCCATGTAACTTTTTTGCTACGATTTTATATTTTAAACATGGGGACAATAAAGATCTGAATTTTTATTCCGTGTGCTGGACTACCACTTTTTTAACTAGCAGTATACAATATACAGAAATTATAGAACAAGGAGCAATAAAATAAAAGATCTCCAGTTTTTATTTAATCTGCAGGCGAAAGATGAAACAAGAGTCATAAAAACACTGAAGTCCGGTACAGTCTGATAATACATCGCTATACACATACGCTACCTCCTCTGCATGCAGAAAGCTGCAATGCTATTGTCCTCTGTCATCATATTCAGAACACTGTCAAACAGCTTGGTGGCCATGCAGCACAATTACTGTGTTTCACCTTAAAATGACCAGCATTTTTTTTAAAGCAAGTTCTCCATCAAACACCAACGTAATAACTTTCAACTGGGGCCTCATTATAAGGGGTGCAGAGGAAGCTGTGGGACCCAGAGCCTGACAAGGTTTGAAGGTCTTATGTCACAAAAGAGGATACCAATATTATAAATGGCACATAATAGGTCAAGGGCCCTATAACATAATCTTCATTGGGGCCCAAGATCTTTAAGTTTCTCTTCTGATTCTCAAAGTGGAGCTATCCCATGCCCTGTTATGGTAGTATTCTTGTAATGGCACATATATAGGGGGGCTCATCTATCCCCAGCAGCCGGTGTTTATCTGTGATCCGATAACCATGGATCTCTTTGGCTATTTTCCCTGATGAACCCTCATAAACATTGGAGGGAGAAACGCGTCGGGTAACGAAGGTATCGCATTTAACAAACAATGGAAGCATCTAACTTAAGGACAGTAAGATTCTCTTGTTTTATATGTCCTGTTACAATAGGGGTATGACTTATGTATTTTTTACTAAGTTGTATTGAAGAGGGGTATTATTTAACCTTTAGGTTAGTTTAATAGTAGGGTGAGCCACCGAGAGGCGGGGCCGCCCTTTTTGGGGCGACTACTCCACCTACTGTGAGTATATACTAGTGGAGAGTGTAGGGATACATACCCTTTCATTTGTTTGCCCATTCCCCTCTATCCTTGTATGTAGATAACACTGTTTGCGGGTTTTGGTATTGGTTTTAAAGATTTATTAATAAAAGGTATATTTTAGTATTTGGGTTAAATAGTTTTCTGTGAATTTTTCTGTAGTTTTTTGAGCCTGGGTATAATTTTTTCAACTGTGATATTGTAATGGCACATATATAACAGGGAACGAGTCATAAAGGAGTCTGATATACCCAACTGTTATATCCCACTGTAAAAACACTACCGCACACAAGTTACATTGGTCTGTATGATGAATGTATTAGTTTTAAAGCTCACACAATCCAGTCCAATCACTGAGCTAAGTGATCCGTGTTGTAGAAAATAGAGATAATGTGCAGTCATAAATGGGCCACAAGCATTGATCACAAACATATCAATCAGGTAGGAACAGACATTCTTGTTTGCCATTGACAGTCCATCTGTTGTTCCTGTTACCTCTTGTGGTCAGTCTGAAGCAGGGATCATTTAGGGAAGAGAACTGCATGGTTTACACTGTTTAATACTCCACAAACCAGAATTTTAAAACCTTTACACGTTCTACATTTTAGGGATGTGCTGTCCAAAAGGGCAATCTCACATTGGAAAAGAAAAAAATTACATCTTTCTCACATTCCATGTAAACGTTCAGAACATGTCTTAGATTCTAAAAGCTTAAAAGGGGTTTTCTCACCATGCAGTTTCAAAGAGCCACAGCCAGCTTTAGGCTCACACTTTCTAGTCAGGTTGTGGGCGGGTCTACAGCAGTAGCTGACATATCAGTTCTGCTATTCCTACCTATTCCTGTTACGGTGATGTGAATTTAGGAGATTTGTAAACTGTAGATCTCTAAAGGGTTAAAACTTGTCATTAACTTAAATAAACAAGATCCCGTGCTACTGATAACACTCAGCAGGGGGTGACTCACCATGATCAAAAAGGGCTGCTTGGTAAAGCAGAGAGAGGTGGTCACTAACCTCGAGAAAACTGTGTATACAGTCAGTAGATAAAAATCTCCTCTATCTCCTAAACAAACCAAAACCAGAAGAGCAATGTATTTGGTAACAGTTTTTATTTACCTTTGAGGTGAGAAAACCCTTTAAGCACAGGAAAAGTGGGGTGTCATCAGCAGTAATTCTACGCCTCCTCCTGTGAGTTATACCCTTGCTGTGAAAAAGGTAAGTTGAAGCTGTATCTCTTTACATTACCCTGTAAGAGACCACCCACTCAGCACAGTCACAGTGATGAATTATACAGCGAAAGACATAACATTTCCGATTGCAAAAAACATATAGTATTCATCTAGGGCTGCTTGTGAATGGATGTTGAATTTTTTTGTACTTAAAGGTACCATTTCTAGGTGTTGTGCAAGAAAAATTAAGAACATACATATATAGTTTGCCACATAGTTGTTTCCTAGCAATGCATCTGGCATTATTTTACAATTAAGCCCCATTTGGATGAATGGGGTTCGCTGCAAGACCAGGCACTGTCTATGGATTTTGATATTCAGGATTGGAAAGCTTCCACAAGACTAAGTGGTCATTCCATGAATTCTGCTTGCAATCCCCTAGAGCCAGTCTAGAGATGACTCTTAGTTTATCTAATAGAGGGTAACCACCAAATTGTTGATGTGCCCTGGTAAAGAGAAGTTTTTCTAAAGTACCTATCAAATTTAGGGCTAAAATAATTCGAACACTGGTATTTTGGTTTAATGTCTCTAAACGCCACATTTTAACTGACCCAATGATCAGAACTGAAAAGCTTCTGAAAGTTGAGCCCATGAAAATGCATGGTCCTATTAATACTGATATCTACACGGACCCTTGAGCTTATTCTCCTTGAATTGTGCAGCAATACTATTAGAAACACTTATTATTTTGTACCCTATTCACTTACGCTAGTACCATTTTAAGAAGCCACACGTCCCACACGGGATGACAATCCTGGGATCACATATTCTACAAGGCAACTTTACTTCTGTAACGCCTTTTTGATCCTGTTCTCTAAAGACATTGAGAAATTTCAACATGTCTTTCAAAATTAAACTTCACATTGCAATTTAAAGGAGTTGTCTTTTAATAAGGGGTTTTCCTGTTTTCGTGATGTGAACAAATTAGTCATTGTCCGTTACTAAAGGCTACCAATCACATTCCAGCTCCATTTTTTCAGAGAAGTGTTGCTTTAGGCTACTCCTCCACTGTTACTTTTAACCAATTTTGAAATCTCCGTAGAAGATATCCCAAAACCAACCTGTATTAATAAACTCCATTTTGAGATGCATTAAGGAGGGTTGTCTCATGCTAAAAGTATAGCTTTTCACAATCATGTAGGAACAAAATGAATTTTCCAAATATATGCTTGTTCCTCTTTTTCCTAGGAGTCAAGTGAATTTATGACCTCCTGGCTATTTCAGTTCCCTCAGTAACTGACTGTAAACAATTCTCCCCGCTGTTTGTTCAAGAGATAACAGTGATGAGGTATCACACAGGTCACAGCCTTTTCCTGTGCTGCTCGCAAAAAGCTTGATTATGTAAAATAACAGAACTGTAATTAGGGCTTTTGTTTTGGGTAGAAAAGAAGTCCGTTAGTAGTTTGAGAAGAATTGATTAATTAGATCGAAGCAACAGTAATAGCTGTACAAGCATGGAGCTTATGAAATGAGTCAGTCTGAACCAGGAAGTGGCAGAGTTTTCATTCAGCATTCCTGAAAACTCTGAAGGGAGACAACTCCTTTAACCTGCAGCATTATTGGTTCATTTATCATGTGCTGTACACCAGTTATTTGGCATAAAAAAGGGTAATATTTTTCACAAGTCATAGCTAGACAAGAAATGTTCAGCTTTTTGGTGTTTTTTTTTTTTTCACTTTTAACACTTCTCATAAAGGACTATTTAAGCTTTTTTCCCCTTTAGTTTGTTGTAGGTACACAGTATTGCCAATAATTTTGCTGAATACAGGATTTTTCACTGCTGCCGCTGAGTCATGGGACCTGCACTGTGAGTAGCATAGTTGTGTGACCTGGAATTGAAGCTCTATGCGTTATTATGGGAGGTTCAAAGTCGGCCTCAGAGAAATGCATAGAGACAGATTTCCTGTTAGCATCAAAAGCACAGTGTCTCTCTGCTAATCAGAGTGCAGGTGATGACCTGACAAACTGTTGCATGAGGTAGAAAACCTGTATTCAGCTGCAGGAAAGCAAAGCTACTGGTACTACTGTGCACCTAAAAGTTATTTCTGATGAACTAAAGGCAAAAAGAAACCTGGAGTGGTCCTTCGAAAGTGGGCAGGTTTAGTAAGAGAAGCATGGACTCCCAAAGTCTGAAACTCTTATTATAACTTACACCAGGAAGTGACATAACACTAAGGCCTCGTTCACACGGCTTATTCTGGGACAGATTGGAGCCGTACTGCGTGGCGTATTTGCGCTGCAGAACGGCTCCAATCCGTCCCAGTAACTACGGTAATCCACAGTTCTCATAGAGAACTATGGATTCCGTCGCTCCTCCCCGCTCGGCAAATCCGCTGCGGGGGGGGAGAAAGTGACATGCACATTATTTACGGCGCGTACGCGCCGTAAATAATGCATTGTCTATGGGGCCGGCGGGCAGCTCCCCCGCCACGCCCTCGCCCTTTATTCAAGCTGTAACTGCGTGCAAAATCCGTCCCGCAATTACGGCTTGAATAAGCTGTGTGAATATTGCCTAAGGGTGGCAATTCATTAAAGGGTTTTTCCATCTCAGACAGTTATGGCTTATAGACAGGACATGCCATAAATGTCTAATAGGTGTGAATCCCAACTTTGGCACTTACACCTACCTTGAGAGTGGACCCTCAAAGTCTCTATACGGAGTGGATAGTCATGTATGCACCACACTCTCAATTCATTTCCAATACAGTCCACTGGCTTTAGGGCTCATCTGCATGGCATGATTTAGATTCAGATTTTTAAACCGGTGAAATCTGACTGTCAACCATTCCCATAAACTCCCCTAGAAAATCTGTGCTGTAGTCTACACGGCTTGGATTCTCTGAGATCGGATTTCAAAGCAGACAGCTTTGCAAAAAACTTGAAACGTACAATCTGCCACCGGATTTAAGTCGGAAAACGTACAGTTTCATATTGCATGGGCAGGCCGAATCCCAAATCTGATCACAAAAACCGTCCAAAAAAGTGACAAAAAAAAATGAAAGCTGATTGTAAAATACCGTCGGATTCAGTTATAGAATCTGACTATTTTACAATTGCCATGTGGATGTAGCCTTACTTGGAATTCCCCTTGAAATGGGTGAAAAGTGCTGCTCGTGCACAGACATCTTTCCACTCTGGGGGCCTATTCCACAGGTGGGAAGTGCACTGTCAGACATTTTTGGTAAATCCTATTGAAATGCATTAAATTGTTGAGATGGGAAAACTTCTTTAAAGAAGACCTATCGCCTCCAGAGCAACCTCATGATGTAACAGAAGACTAAAATACAAATACTTTCTCAAATATGCTTCATTAGGAAAATCAAAGCATTTCACCTGTAAGTCAGCTTTTTTTTTTTTTTTTACAGCGCTGGCCCTATAAGACAGCTCTGAAGTTGGGCCAAGTGGGCACCTGACAGCTTGATGGATCACTATGTTGACAGCTGTGTCAAAGTAATTGTTTCTGAGCTGGGAGAGTCCACTGTGAAAGGGGGAGCCAGGAAGTCTGCATCATGAACACACTAATAAACTCAGGGCTGCTCTTTTGGTGCTGGATATAACACTAGCAGAAGTGTAATATAGATGCCTGTGTTCTATGGAGGAGGAGGAGGATGGAAGCTAGAGGTAAACCCTGACACACTATGTTCTCAATGTGCTGTGCCTGCTGCACTGTATGTAGTGAGAGACTCAGGTCACCCTGTACAAGCAGCTATGCCCTCAGCTCCCCCTACACAGTTGGTGTCTCCCACAGAATGATTCCTTCTAGATAAGGATCTCCTGTGTTACAAAGTGAAAGTAAAACCTGTGTCCCTGAAACACAGAGGTAAACAGTCTGATTTGCAAAGGGCATGTGTTTGAGAAAAGTCTTATAATTTCATCTATTATCAATTTTTGTGTGTTCATGTGGAGGTGATAGGTACTCTTTAAGACTGATACTAGTCTTACTGAAAGCTGCATTAGAGAAAGGTGATCCAAAAGTATTAAGAGGTGTTTGTTAATTAAGACATTTGGATCATATTATTCTGGCGCTGAAACCCCAGTTTTAATGAATTACACCTTTAGTGCTACATCTGCTAGATGCCCCCAAATGCAACCCATGTTCAATTTTCATGACAACCAATAGAGTAGCAGTAGTCACTAAAACAGGAAGAAACACTATTGCTAGGCAACCTTTTTTAGATGGAGATATTTAAAGGGGTTTTCCACTCATATCAATCACTTATGTCTTTCACATATATTCTATAAGTGGGATCAGTGGAGATCCAACAACGGGGACTTCAATCAATGGCATGGGCATTAAGACTCCCATTTTTGGCGGCAGGGAGCTGCTTGCACACACATCCAGAGGGCATAGGGACTTGTTAATAGACAAGGACACAGGGGAGCACACTGGATCCCACAGAACAGTTAGCCCCCCACTGATCAGAGTTGTGAAATTAGGATTACAAGAAACCGAATGAACAGAAAACCCCCTTTTTGGCAAAAAATAAAATGGATTACGGATATAAGTGACACAAAAGTTTGTAAAACATGAAACAGGTCAACAATATAATACAATGTACAGGCTCAGAATAACCATCCAACAATAACGATTGTCAAGTTAAATAAAATACAGATTGTGAAGTTGGCTTCATATAGTGTACCGTAGAAAGGACGCAGTAGGATACAGGAGTACCGTAGAAACATGTTGAGTTCATGATCGTTCAGTTTTTGGCAAATTTCCAACATTAAAAAAAAATAAAATAAATGACACATTAAAAAAATATAAGAAAAATAAAAATATGCAAATGTCTTCATGCACCAGGGAGAGAGTTTTTGTATGCAAACTGTGCTTTCTATCTCAAGTCAATCCGTAACTAAGTAGGATAAATGATAATCGCCCATTAAAAGCATTGTGCTATATCAGCAAACAAACCAACATATATGTTTGAATTCTTCAAAGTCTAGTGTAGTCTCCATTTTGTTGCAGGTCCCCAATACTTTCATAGTCGCTTTCACCATGTTGGAGAACTCCTTGACAAGACGAAGAATAAGTTATAGTCCTTTCTTCTTCATGGTTTAATGTTGTAATAGCTTCATATTCAGGGTCAGAGCCACCGTTTACAACGTCCATTAAAGGTGGTAAGCCAACAAGGTTGGGGCTTTTATCAATGTCCCTGACTGTTGCATATGTTCCATTACAGGTCGTCGGTGAGATTTCAACATCTTGAATATAGGAGTAGTGGGAAAGATCTTCCTGAAGTCGCAGAGATTGTCCAGTTCTAGACACTCTTGAATACATGGCCGAAATCTAAAATGAAATAATTCATATAAATAACATATTCCAAAAAAGATCAATCGTATAATAGAAGAAAAAATGAAAATATCATTTCAAGGTATTCTCCACTTATTGTCTTTCTATAAAACTCTCATTAACACTGAACAAAAGCTTCTCTGCCCAGGTTCCTTGTCATCTCCTTGAGATGAAGACCTGAGTTACCTAAGATCATTTGCTATGAAATAGTTGTATTCCAAGTAAAAGGTTGCTAAAACAATGTAAACCTAGCAACCAATCTGTCTCTAATGTTTAGCCCACATTTTTCATCTCTCGGGGCCCATAGAGTTGCTTAACGAATCGCCGATTGGGGCGACTTTTTAACAGTACACAATATTTTTTGCATTTTGCTGCACAACATTTATTGGAGAAATATTCCCCCTGAGGAACCGTATGGTAGACAGGGAAACGCGTCGGGATCTCTCCCTTTGGATTATGCAGCGATTCAGTTGTTTCCTACCTAGCATTAGTTTTTGAGTCAGGGGACAGCAATCGATAGGTTGGGTCGTCCTTTTTGGGACGGGGGCCCTACCAGACAACACCATACAATCGATCTACAGTACCTCGTCATTGCAAGTCTTCAAGCTTAATGCTCTTAGACGGAGGTGGCTACTGTGCTTAGGGTGTCGCAGAGTGTCATCAGGAGATTGTAACGGAAATACAGAGAGACTGGAAGAGTCACAGAAAGGCCAAGAAGTGGATGTTCTTTGGCTTCATCCATCACACACTGATGAGCGCTTCATTGTAAACAATGTCCTGCAGAACCGGATGATGAATGCCACACAACTCCCGGTACATTTAAGGGAGGCGAGAGGCAACCAAGTGTCACGTCAGAAGATTCGAAACAGTCTACATTAGCGTGGTCTGTGTGCTAGATGACCGGCAAGGGTACCTGACCTCGCTGATGCATAGCGCTCTTCTTGGCATCTCCAGCCTTATTGGTGACCATCATTTCTGCTCAGAGTGAATAGACATTCATCACTAAACAGCACTGAGGACCACTGGTCCCTCATCCAGCGTAGATGTTCTTTGGCCCATGCAAGACGATGATGCCTGTGCCTGGTAGTGTGGTCAGGTACCCTTACCAGTCATCTAGGATACAGACCACGCTGATGTAAATAGTTACAAATGGTCAGATGTGACACTTGGTTGCCTCTCACCTCCCTTAAACATGCTTGGAGTTGTGTGGCATTCATCATTCGGTTCTGCAGGGCATTGGTTACAATGAAACAGTCATCACGGTGTGATGAAGCTAAAGAACGTCCACTTCTTTGCCCTTCTGTCTCTTCCAGTCTCTCTGCATCTTCTGCAACCTGCTGCTGACACTCTAAGCTCAGTGGCCACTTCTGTCTGAGAGCATCTTGCCTCGCAAAGATGAGGTACTGTTGATCAATGGTAAGGTGTTGTCTCATGATGTCAAAATGTGAACAGTAAGGGATTTGAACAGGAGGACTGTTTAAATCCCATTTCAAATAGGTCCCCTACATTTATTTATTTAGGGATCAAACACCTGTTGTGAATTTTGCCATTAAGCTCTTATTAGAGATCAGCAAGTTGTACTGAAACACTGAACAGTTGGACATTTTCAATCTATCTAGGTAAGAAATGGTCTCATTTAATTCATTTAAAAAAAAATTCAAGAAATTTTAAGTTCATTCTTAAATTTCAATGAAAAGAAATATCGGAAACTTTTTGTGAGTAGTGTAATTCTGATTTTTTTCTTAGAATTATGGATTCTGGCATTCCTCTATTATTTCTCCTGGAAATTTAGGAGTAAATTAACAACCAAGTGTTACCAGTTGGAGGTGTATTCCTACATACTCTGACTGCGCAAACTCTGTATCTGGCAACCTCAGGTTCGGTGCAGCGACCCGGATAAAACTGCCTAGCGGTGCCCCTGCCGCGTGAGCTGTGCTCGCATGGGCCAGCTGTAATACAAAATTTTAATTGTCTGGTGTGCCAAAACTTACTGCATGGCGGGCTGAATTTGACCTGCGGGCCAGAATTTGACACCACTGATCTACAACAACAAAGTAGGTCTAGGAATGCTGCAATGGACTAGGATGAGCTAATGTTTATAATTACTGCATAGGATATTGTCACCTAGTGGGAGTAGTGTCAATCACAAAACAGATATGTAGCTCAGTACTAAGGCTGCGTCCACACGGCAATTCTGAATCCGTCCAGTATTTTACAGTGGTTTTTTGTTTCTATGCGCAGTATTTGAGAATGGTTTTCAGATTTCGGCTGACTGATAGCATTGAATAGTACAATAATCCACCATTTTCTGAGTGAAATACAGCGAGTTGCATGTTCCAAGTTTAAAAAAACAGTCAGAAAATCCGAGTTGTGTAGACTACAGCTCGGATTTTCTATTGAGGTCTGTGGAAATGGTTTACAGTCGTTTTTTCTCCGGTTTCAAAATCCAAAAAACGTGTTAAAAAACAGACTATAAATCATTGCCATATAGCTTAATTGATGACAACATCTACAATATTTGTAGCTTCACAAATGGTCAGTCCTGGTTTGTGGTTTATGGCATAAAATGTCTTTACTGTAGCTTACTGTATATAGGTTACAGCAGCCAAAAATGAAGGCTAGTCTAAGAGAACATATTTATGGCACAACATGTTCAGATGCATGGAACATTTCAAATGCCTCTAAACAGTTTATGATCTGCATAAAGGAGATGTTTGTAGTTTGCAGATCTTTGGTATTGAAGGGTGTTTAACCCCCCAAAGGTAAGAGGTTGTAAGAGTAGTCTCTTACAGCCCGAAGCTTTATTATAATTATTATTAAAATAAATATGCACATTAGACACAGAGGGGAAGAGGCTTATGGGAAGGGACAAAGATAGCAGTGTGCTGCATAATGTAGGACCTATTCCACTTAGTCCGTTCTAGGAGAGCCGCGCAGATGTAGTAATGTGAGAGAAGTTGGGTGGAAGTCCGTCACAGTAAGGGCGGAAATGTTCATTGGTACAGTGCGCGGGCGGCATGGTAAGATAGGGCGGAAGCCCACAACGGAGATGGCGAAATTGCCTGAGGAATGTTGGTTATAAGAATGCAGCGGCAGTAAATGGTATTAGCTTGCATGGAGGAGAGAAAGGGTTGTGTTTTGAAAGAAGGAACGGGTATTGTTGAATCTCTGGTGGCCAATTGGTGAGCACCTGAATAGGTTGTGTACCTAAGAACATACAAAAGGAAATTAACTAGACCACATGGGACCGGACCTCATGGTGGAACATGTTGGGGAGGTCAGGCATGACATTTTAATTTGTGATTTTCTACCTCTTTTCACTGTTACCTGCTGCAGAGGGTTTCACAAGGAAACCTTATATGCTTCATGCCCATCAGATTAGGGATGATTGCCCAAATAAGATGTTTTTGGATTCCTTTTTGCAGTTAGCAAATCGCTGTATATATAGGGTTTCCCTGCTGATATAATAGGTCGGGTTCCACCAGATTTGATAATAGAAAAGGAGTTATTCTTTCACAATTAGAAAGGGATACATTTAGGAGACAAATTGAGAGGTTAGAAATCAGGTTTTTAAAAAGTGTGTTATAGAGGTTAAGTGTTGTACATAATAAAAGTTAAGTTTTAGTGCTTTACAGACTGAGAACTGATAAGAGTTTAAGTTTGCCTATGGCAAAATAGTAAATATAGATTTTGCAAGAGATCCCTCCTTAAAGGTTTTTTTTTCACTACAATGATTAGCTTTGTAGGGAAAGGTAAATGAAGACTATTGCCAGATACATTACTTTGTTGATTTTGCTTTTGTCATGAGCGAAACCAAGTTTCTCTGGTTACCGACCATCTCCCCCTCCTCTCCCTGCTCTCTCATTGCTCTAAGCTGCTGCCAGTCCACTTGTGGAGAGTCGCCTCCTGAAGAGTTTTATGTCTAGCAACTGACTTTGTTTACCTAACTAAATGACAGTCTTCTACTCTTTATAGCTGCATAGCCTTGTATAGTACACTTTACAATTCTCCTGCAGTCATGTCGGTGTAACAGGAATAGTTAGGAATCAGCAGACCAGATATGCCAATCACTGCTATAGAACTACTCACAGACTGAACAGTAAGTGTGAGTCTGAAGAAGGTTCTATGAAACAGCATGGTGAGAAAACCACTTTAATAGGAATGGGTTTTGGATCCTTATGTTAAGAACAAGTTTTCAAACAGGAATGAAGAATAGAAAGGATTGAATATTAAACTATTTAGTGTGCTACATGGTTGTTTGGTTTTTATATCAATTTGATTTTTACATATATTTTATTAAATAAAGGTTTCAGATATGTGTCTACACACTGGGGTGGAGTTTCCTCCTCCAAAGACTATTAATTTAAATGTGTGTGAGTGCCAATCATTTATGACTAAGAACTCGTAATGGTTTGAAACGCGTCAGCTTTGTTTTCTCGTGTTTGTGTAATGAAGCGCTTGTTTATGTTTTTATCTCTAGATGTACAATAAAGAAGCGGATTTTATCTCCTGAATGTCTTTTTTTGGAAACTTTATATAATTGGTGTGTTGGAGGACACCAGATTCATGCACTCCTTTCAGGCGAGCTGGTTCTATATTGGACTAATTGATGCATGTTGATTACTGCATACCCATACGGCTTTAGTCCGAAAGATCCAGCAAAGTTAGATTTGTCACAATGTACTGTAATATAAAGTTATATTTTTCATAGACCTATGTAAATCAGCTAAGTTACCTTCAATTGGCGCACATAAAAACAGTAAAAGGCATATAGATGTTATGGAGTTTTCTCTATTATCTACAGGCCAGAGATGAGCTGCTCTAGGTAGAGGCATTGTCCTCATAAGACAGCTCCATTAAATTACAAATTCAGCTCCACTATATCTGCATTGTACAATACAAGATTAATTATCTTTTCCTATTACGTTGGGAAGATGCACAAAACCACTTCATTATATAGAAACATATAGCAAGTATACAACATGTATTTCAACTGGGCATTATCTTCATACATACATCATCTTCAGTCAGGCAGGGGTCTTCTTCACGAGATTTGTAGGATATGCAACTCTGTCTCTAAAAGAAAAAAGTAAAAAAAAAAAATCAATACCCTGTGAAGAGCTAAAGCCAAATATATTCTTTCACGAATTCTCCAGGGTTATTATCTAAGGAGTCAAGAACAAAGACCATCCTTTAGAGCCTAGTAGAGCAGTTCGTATGTAAACTGGACTGTCAATGAACATAGCAGCAGCTACTTCTATAGGGAAAAGCATTGAAAAACATGCATCACTAAATTCTGATCTTCCTAAAAATTCTTTATCTTACCTAAATTGTGTTGTGCATAAGGTCACAGTACAGAGGTCACAGGATCTGTCATCATGAACCTGATTTTTACATCACAAAAAACCTGCAATTTCCATAAGTGTTTGGCCATCGATTATAGTACACACTAGTCAGCATACATAAGGTCAAAGTTCCTGCAAATTTGCAATTTCATTTCTATATCTACTAAGGACATGAGAGTAATGCATCATAAAGAAGTCACCTGGTATATTTTATCTCCTTCAACTGTACCTTAACCTTTAGGTAACGGTTCTGAATAAGCTTTTGTTTGTGTGCACTATTTCAGGCATTATATAACTTTAATATGGAACTTTTTATATTTTTTTCCCCTGTTGGCTCCACAGAGGTGGTCAGTAATTTGTGTTGAACACCTAATAAGTGCTGGACAGCCTGCCCAATCGAATAGTAAAGGCGTCATAGGCATGGTGCACCACACGTATCTGTATAAATGGCAACCTCTGTATTGCCTTATCTATATGCAATTATAATACCAGCAACCACCTCCCTCATACATAGAAGGTATTTGATGGGTTGTTTTATCAGTATTTTTCCCTATGTATTATACTGTGGCTTTTTTACATACTGGGGTGAATTGGTACTTATTTAATGTGCAGTTTTTCATCATTCAGTTGCTCCCCTAGTGGAGGGGTGTGAGGTTTTGCTCATTAGTTATCTGCACCTGTTTTACCTTTCCCAAGTAGCACAAGGGCTTGTGTTGCCTCCTGCAGGGATCAGTCTATAGTCCAGCCATTGAGCTGTAAGTATGGCCTTGTGGTTGTGTCCTGTTGGCTCCCCCTTTATCATTAATTCTCTAGTTGTCCCTAAACTAGTTGGTGGAGACTGGTTACTATGAGGTCTCCCACACACCACCCCCAAAGAGGACCTGCTTCCATGTGTTTCTACAGCACACCCTCAGAAGTATCCACAGCATGGATGACATTACAGAGCAATAGTGAGCGGTGTGAGCTAATAATCAAGCACTGGGGTGAGATAGAATTCTTATTAGTACTTTCAACAGCATTTCTGTCTCTGCAGTTTTCTCCTCCTCCCCCTCCTCTCTCCATAGATGTTTAAGGGCAGCTATAACCTGAACCCACAGTCAGCTTGCAGTCAATTTTTATTTACTTATACTATAGATTTATTTAAAGTTTGTTAAAAGTTTAGTAATTAAGACGATGTGGGAGTTGTCAAGTGTTTATGCTATATGGCCTACCTAGTGACTAATCAGACCGTATCAGAAGATAAGGCTATTCTAAACTTCTGCATTACATAAAGAATGTAAACATCATAAAAATATAAACCTCGTCTTTGAAGCTACATTAAAGAATATGTTAGAGAACTGCACAAATAGCAATTACATGTTCAGCTGGGCTATAGTTAATTTTAAAGGAGTTTTGCCACGAGGTAAAATTGACGTGGGAAGCTTGCAAATTAAATAATAAATATTTTCACCATTCATTATTATTAAAAATGTTCTACCATTTTTGTTTTGGCTGCTTCCTTAGTGATCCATAGTATATAGCTCATCTCCATACCACCAGTGACGAGAGCTCCTCAGTCCTGGACGCACATGCTCAGACATCACCTCTCCTCTCAGGCAGCTACTGTCAGTCTATTCGTTGCTTAGTAACCACACACTAAATCACTGCTGAGACAAGTGCTCAACCCCAGGTGTTGTCATTCTACTCCTGTCTTCTGTACTCCTTAGTACTTAGTCAAACAGCGCAAATTAATAAAAAGAAACCTCAATCAAGTATGTGCATTGAGACAAAAAAAGGATCTATATATTTGGCTCCTGCAGGGATTTGAAACTAGGACCCCTATGTGCGAAGGCAAAATCTCTAACCACTCGGCTACATTGTAGTCACAGTGCTTTATCGTTCTTTGACTATAGTGAGCACTCTGTTAGGGATGGATAGTGATATCAGCCTGATGGGCCACATGTTCTGCAATTCAAACAAATCACACGTGCCCGCTTTTGAGCACACTGAAAGCTGGAGCTGGATAAAGGAGGTATGAAAGGAGTTTGTGGCAAAACCCCTTTAAATTTCCCATGCTTGCTCCAGTCAAATACAACATTATAATTTATATTTAGTAATGAACACAAAGCAGGGCTTTGGAGTCGGAGTCGTGGAGTCGGAGTTGGTGCCTATTTTGCAGGCGTCGGAGTCGTAATAAAATGGACCGACTCCGACTCCCAAAATATATAATAAGTTGGTCCAGTTAGTTCGATGCAAAGAGCAAGAGGAATTGGGTTCAGCCAGTGCTACTGCTTCCATATCTTCAGCCTTAGCACATGAGGAATGTAATTGATGACATGGAGTAGGCAAAGCGCTGCCCCAGGGGAAAAGATTCCACTCCATGGCAAACAGATTTAAGCAAAATTTTTCACCTGTTCTCAAAAAAGTAGAAGAGTTCAACCATTCATCAAAACTGACTGTGGCTGAGACAATTCCTTTATATCCTGACATTGTTAGAGATGTTGCCCCTGTGGTCACCGCTTTGCCCCATCCCAAGTTAGTGTAGAGAGGCCGTTCTCTAGCCTGGAAATAATGAGATCAGATGTGAAGTCATGTATGCAGGATCTGATGGAGGCAATACTATTTCTCAGAACAAATTCAGAGACTCCACAAATGTTCCTGCAGCGTTTTGCATATTTACAATTTTTTTGTGTCCTAAAGTCATGTCCAATAAATATATTTTACACTGACAAGCAAAATGGTAACACTGTTTTGAATTTGTGACTTTCAGGCTACATATCTCACCCTCCACTACAGCTTTGTACATAAGGCTACTGTAATTTTATATACAGTCATCTGACCTATCTTATACAAAAATTTGACTTGCAACTATTTAGCATTTGCTTAGTTAGAGTTTTGCTCCTAAAAATCAAAGTGTTAATTTTTATTATTTTGCTAGTATTTGGGAAATCCACCTTTTGGTTTTCAATACTACCTGAATCATTCTGGGCTCTGAATCAGATTCAAGCATATCTTGACCAAAATCTGATCCCAGGTCTCTTCTACACATTCCTAATGTTGGTGCAGACTGGACTTGGATACAAATGCAGCTTTTTCTTCAACTCTACCCACAAGTATTCAAAAGATCAAAACATTGTTACTCTTTTGCTTGTCAGTGTCTGTTCTACCTAAATAGCTTGATTATTATATCATAAGGTGATAAACAGCCTGATGTTACCACTTTACTACAGTAAAGTTATCACTTAAACATGCGCCATGTATGAGGGAGTCAGGAGTCGGAGGTTTGGGAAATTGAGGAGTAGGAGGTTTGGGAAAATTGAGCAGTCGGTCGGGGATTCGGCTTGCCAACTCCACAGCCCTGCCACAAAGTGTGTTATAACTTCCTCGTTATGACGGTTTCAAATTTATGGAGAGTTATTATCCACAGTGATGATCGATGCCCGGGCAGAAACTGAAAATAGCAAATCCCAGAGTCGGGCAGAAGCTCAAGCTTGGCTTTCTATGTAAATATGTTTTTAAGGCTTTCACATTATTATATTTTTATGATGAAATTTGTGGAAGTATGACTGAGGGACGAGCATCTTTGTGTGGAAATAAAAAAAAATAGATTTTTGTACTTACCATAAAATCCTTTTCTCGTCTGATTCATTGGGAGACACAGCACCTTGGGTATAGGGCCTCTAGGCGGAACCAAACGTGTTGGGTCTGCCCTAATGGACTATATCCCTCCCACTGACGCCAGGCAATTCAGTTGCTACAAAAGCCATAGCAAAGACGATAAATCATAGTCCGACTCCAAGGAGAAAACGTTAAATGGTAATCGGAAAAGTACAATAAAACAGGAGGGGCCTGTATCCCCAAATGAATCGGAGGAGAAAAGGATTTTATGGTAAGCAAAAAAATCAAAATTTTTCGTCAATATCATTGGGGGACACAGCAAGTTGGGATGTCCAGTAGCAGTCACAGAGGGTGTACAAAGAATACAATAAAAGTCACAAAGAAAAAGGATTAATGGCCCACAAAGGGCACACTAACCCCTCCCCACCCCAAGATGCTGTATCCTCCGCGGAAGCCAGGAGATGTGCAGCAAGCAGTAGGCCTGAAAACGGCAGAAAATGGTGACTAAGCTCGGCCCCCAAACACAAGCCTGGGCTGCCGTAGGTCCTGCCCCATCCTGGGAGGGGCCAGGAACAAATTGGATGGCCCGGGTGGGCGGGATTAGCCCAGGAAAAGGCGCAGCCAAGACCTCCTGAAGCCAGGGACTAACTGAGGAATTGCGGCCGCAGCCCGTCGGTGCGGCACCAGAGCGCAGTAAATGCCGGTAATCAGTGCCCACAGTCCCAGGGGGGAGGAAAACCAGTGAACAGTGCCAAGCCCGGATTACAGTAACATGGTGGAAACGCAGCGGTACCGTGATGGCTGTCCAGAAAACGGTGCAGTGAGCAACACAAGTCCTGCTGCCTCTGTTAGTCAAGGGGTCAGAGGAGGAAAATAATCCAAGTCTTGCAAGACTCCCCACTACTGGAACAACCCTTGCTGGGGGCGCAAAAAAATGGAGTTTCTGAGGCCCACCAACTCCAGTAAAGAAACAGAGACCCCCCAACTACCCCCAAATGGAGGACGATGGGGCACTCACTATCTTCGGACAATGCGGCATCACCCCTTTGGTTCTAACTCACCCGGAGGTGGGGCTACTGGAATCAGAAAAGGACTGCGGAGGTGGCAAGTGGGGACGCGTGAGCAGCATAAGGAAGCTCGGCCAGCTAAAGAACTGACTGGTTTCCTGGCACTCTCACGGGGGGTCTACTCACAGAGAAAACGGACGTTGATGTCCCCCTGATAGGTGATAGCCAGGAGCTTGATCACCCTCCCAAAGGTGAGAGCCAGAGGCACGATCACTCTCCGACAGGTGAGAGCCAGAGGCACGATCACACTCCGACAGGAGAGAGCCAGAGGCGCGATCACACTCCGACAGGTGAGAGCCAGAGGCACATCACCCTCCGACAGGCGAGAGCCAGAGGCTCTATCACCCTCCGACAGGAGAGAGCCAGAGGCTCGATCACCCTCCGACAGGTGAGAGCCAGAGGCACGATCACCCTCCGACAGGTGAGAGCCAGAGGCACGATCACCCTCCGACAGGTGAGAGCCAGAGGCTCGATCACTCTCCGACAGGTGAGAGCCAGAGGCGCGATCACACTCCGACAGGTGAGAGCCAGAGGCGCGATCACCCTCCAACAGGTGAGAGCCAGAGGCACGATCACCCTCCGACAGGTGAGAGCCAGAGGCGCAATCACCCTCCGACAGGTGAGAGCCAGAGGCAGATCACCCTCCGACAGGTGAGAGCCCGGGGGCCCCATCACCCTCCGACAGGTGAGAGCCAGAGGCGCGATCACCCTCCGACAGGTGAGAGCCAGAGGCGCGATCACCCTCCGACAGGTGAGAGTCAGAGCGCGATCACCCTCCGACAGGGAGAGCCAGAGGCGCGATCACCCCCGGCAGGTGAGAGCAGAGGCGCGATCACCCTCCGACAGGTGAGAGCCAGAGGCGCGATCACCCTCCGACAGGTGAGAGCCAGAGGCGCGATCACCCTCCGACAGGTGAGAGCCAGAGGCGCGATCACCCTACGACATTTGAGTGCCAAATGGCCGATCACCCTCCGACAGGTGAGAGCCAGAGGCGCGATCACCCTCCGGCAGGTGAGAGCCAGAAGCGCGATCACCTCCAACAGGTGAGAGCCAGAGGCACGATCACCCTCCGACAGGTGAGAGCCAGAGGCGCGATCACCCTCCGACAGGTGAGAGCCAGAGGCGCGATCACCCTCCGACAGGTGAGAGCCAGAGGCGCGATCACCCTCCGACAGGTGAGAGCCAGAGGCGCGATCACCACCTGAAAGAAAACAAAAATGATAAACTCAGCAGACCTGCAAAGCAGCATCTGCCTCTTACGAAAACTGAATTGCTTGGTGTCAGTAGGAGGGATATAGTTTATCAGGGCGAATCCAACACGTTTGGTCCACCTAGTGTCAGCCTCCTAGGGTGAGGGCCTATACCCAAGGTGCTGTGTCCCACAATGATATTGACAAGAAATTGTCTGTATGAGAGAGGCAGAGCTTGGAACCTGAATTTTGGGACAAACGATTCTCATTCAACTGTAATAATAAGGTTTTCTTTTGTAGACTGAAAATAGATCCACCATAAACAATAACCCTTACTACAAGAACGATCACTGAATTCACATAACTGGTTAAAACTTAAAGGGGTTGTCTCATTAAAAGGATTGCTTTTTATGTTAAAGGTCTTGCAAAAACAAGTCACTTTGCAATAGGTGTCCACTAACAGTTTCCTACCTATTCCTAGATATCCCCTCTTGTATGGGCTGCATCAGCTCCTCAGGTCACTATAGCTACAGACCTGTTCGATCTCGCCTCGTTGGCTGCAGGCAATGGTCACTATAGCTACAGACCTGGTATCCGCAGCACCTCATCACTGCAGACAGTAGTAGCCAGTAAAGCCAGTCAAATTCAAAAATGAAACTGAGAAAATAGGACTGAGGTAAGATGAATCGATGTAGTGAGACAACCCCTTTAACATTAAAACATGAATTCAGAGGTTTTCTGTTGCAGCCCAGAGACTGATTTGCCTCAGGCTGAAGAACACTGATAAGTGTGATGGAAATGGCCATGTGCTACGTAGGAACTTTAAGAACCGAGTACTCACCTTGTCATCTGTGCTTGCTCCACCCTCTGGCTCCTGGCTTTCTTCTTCTGTTTCTTTACCTTGCACATTCTCATTTTCATCCAATAGCTTTTTAGGAAGAGGCGGGGGGACGTCATCATCTTGATAGGTCGGAGTGCTTGCTGCACTCTGAGTGTTGATACTTTGCCTGCTCTTTCTATTATGGTCCACGGAGGCATATTCAACAACAGCCTCCATTTTACACTCCGCATTTGCCAGATGCTGCATATTCATGGTTAGACTCTTTTCCTCTGCACTGGCCGATGAGCTGATATCCTTTAGCTCTTTAACAGTCTCATAGAGAGAGTCTTCGATAATATTGTCATGGGAAGAGCTGTCCTTCAGTACCTCATAAGGCCCTTCATTATACAGAGGAACGTCGTCTTCGAGGCTTCCAGATTCCAAGTTATTATCTGGAGGGATCTCAGGCAACTCTCTGGTCTGAGGGCATCTCATAGACTTCCCAGTGAAGTCCTGAGGATCACACAGGTCAGGTAGAGAGCTCTGCACATCTTCGTAGGTAGGAACACAGGTGGCAGCACTGTCTTCTGAGACTGCAAAGAACCAAAATCTGCATCAAACCCAATCTAAACAGTTTAAGACACAATAGAGAAAACACAGAAGTGGCAACAGAATAAAGGTCAGTTAAATAAATTACAATTACTAAGTATGGGTAATGGGTTTGTACAGTTTAAAAAAAACATTTTACCCGTGGGCACGGTGTAATGCTTAATTCCCTCTGTGATGATACTGGAGAGAAACTGAACACTTCCTGCCAGGTTTCCCTCAGATCTCTGCTGATCGCTGAGGGTCCCGGCAGACCAACCCATTATGATCATCTTATTGTCGGGATACTCTTCCAATAAGCAGGGATTGTTTAAAGCAACAAATCCCTTGAACTTAAAATGATATACAACAAAAAAAATGACAATGCAAAGACAAGAAATGCTCATTAGAAGGATGCAACACTCTTAATATTGGCAAACTATGAAACACGATCACCATAAAATCAACGGCTTTCTTAATATTTTTTCTACCTGGTTTACAAAAACAAAAAGGATCAACAAAACATACAAATTTTTGATCCAGTAATCAAAGCTAGAAACTTTGTTGTAGAACATGTAAAATCACTGATGAAATGATAGTTACCCTTTCAAGTCCTGGAAAGTAATTTTACCAGTTACCTTCAATTTTCTGACAGTTCTCAATGGGTTAAAATATAATCTCCTTCTTTCTGCAACCACCACTAGAGGGAGTTCAGGAGTTTTCTGTATACTGTTTTAATATTGTGCTCAAAGCATATGCAGTAAGATCCCCCTAGTGGCAGCTAAAGGCAGGCATGGGAAAGTAGGAGCTTAATGCATCAATATGTATGTTTTAGAATTCACATTTTATTTGACACTATGTGAAGCCAGTGCTCTGAGTCAGCAGTTTGATTTACGAGATGAAGCCTCCACCCAACCTATGTACACTAATAGGGAGAAAGCAGGCAATTAGCATCAGGTAGATCTTGTATCACATGAATACATCGGACTCCGGCCTCACAGCGCTGCAACATATAACATGTACAATCTACAAAACTCAAACACTCACACAAGTGACACAACGCTGAAATCAGCAAATCCGTCACTACTTTACCCCACGCTCAAGAGAGAGCAACATAAAAGGCTGGCAGGTTGCCTCTAAAGGGAACGTGTCATAATGAAAATGTTATCAGATCTGCTTGCAGCACGTTATAGAGCAAAAAGAGCTGAGCAGATTGATTGTTCTCTGGGGAAAGATTCAGTAGAACTTGTAGTTTATTCATTTAAATCCCTACTTATTCTGGGTTAAGAGGTCCAGTATACGGTCTTATCAGTGAATACAGCGTTCTCTGTATGTACACTCATACAAGGAAGGCTGTCAATCAATGAGAACATCACCTACTTTGAATTCAGGGACGTGTTTACTGGCTTCTATTAGGCTGCAGTAGAAGCCAGGTCTGTAGCTATAGCAACCAGTGCTGTCAGCCTATCAGGAGAGATTAAACAGTTCTGTAGCTATAGCGACCCGAGGAGCTGATGCAGCTCATACAAGAGGGGATATCTAGGAATAGCTAGGATACTGTTAATGGACACATATTGCAAAGTGACTTGTTTTTGCAAGATCTTTAACATAAAAAGCAATCCTTGTAGTGAGACAACCCCTTTAACCCAGAATAAGTAGGGATTTAAATGAATAAACTACAAGTTCTACTTAATCTTTCCTCAGAGCACTATAAACCAATCTGCTCGGCTCTTCCTGCTCTGTATGCTGCAAGCAGATCTGATAGCATTTTCAGTTTCACAGGTTCCCTTTAGATCTACATCATATCTATATAAAGGAATTGGAGCTCTGTAACCAAAAAAACTGGCCTGCGATCAAAGTAAAAGAGCAAATGGGTTAAAACAAGGTTCACATTTTATGGGCCATGTTTTTTGGAAAACACAAGCAAGGAAGATGTCTTTTCTGTATGTGAATACAATGCACATACTAAAGGGAGCCTGGTATAGGAAACTGCAGGATCTAAAAAATATAAGTATCTATAGATATGTACTCACCATCGCCAGTGCTGACAGCGCCATTACGGTAACTGCTGGCCGGTGCCTCGGTGCCCAAGCTTGTGACAGAGTGACTGTGTGTCTCTTTATCAGAAGGCTAGAATAGTAAAATAATTAGATGCATGATAAATGTAAAGTGTGTAAAGACAATACACTCAAAATCCATCTACATGTTAACCAGCACTATGCAACAAGACATAAACCAAACCACTTTTACATGAAAAGGGACGTGTGGCCATTCCTGATAAGTCTTTTATAGTAAATCCTAGTGTTTCTTGAGAAATAACAATTCTGCAGCATCTTCTCTTATAACTCTGTGTTGTGCTTTTCCTCTGACATTACTGAATCTGTCAATTGGGCGTTACCAATCAGAGGTGTGTCCTTGCACTCTCTGACACTGTCCAATCAATGCTGAGTCAGTGTGTGCAGGGACACACCCTCCTGAAAGCTGGAATGGTAACTCCCATCTGACAGATTCAGTAACACATTTCTAGGAGGAATAACAGAGAAACAGCACAGCACGGAGATATAAGAGAAGATGACCGGGAACACCAGGATTTACTAACACTGATCTGTCAGGAGAGGTCACTTGAACTCTTTAGGCCACTGACTGGTGAAGTGAAGAACATTGATAGCAAGGATGTCATTCTACCGCTGTATAAAGCATTGGTGCGACCTCACTTAGAATATGCTGTTCAATTCTGGGCCCCAGTTTATAGAAGAGATGTAATGGAGCTAGAGAGAGTGCAAAGACGAGCAACCAAACTTATAAGGGGAATGGAGCATCTTAGTTATGAGGAGAGGTTAGTAGAATTAAACTTATTTAGGCTTGAGAAAAGACGGCTTCGAGGGGGACATGACTAATTTATATAAATATATAAATGATCCCTACAAAAAGTATGGGGAAAAAATATTTCAAATAAAGCCCATCAAAAGACAAGGGAGCTTGTTATAGTACACAATGTTTTTCAGATCTGTTTTTCGGACCCAAAATACGTATCTAACAATGTGCAGTTTGATTTACCTTGGTTTCAATGTCAAACACGCATCGCCGTTCATAGACTAAAACCACTCAACATTCTATAATAAACTATTTATCTAAAACATTAATACATTAAAAAACTTCTATAATTTCTACAAACACCCATTCTATATTAAAAAACTGCTTTTATATAATTCAATATATAAAAAGTGATTTATAAGATTAAAGCCATGAAAAATGCTGTTAGCTCCCTCTATTGGGCTTCCTCTGAAACACATGTAAAATGCTGTTAGCTCCCCCTGTTGGGCTTCCTCTTACACTACTACCTAACCACTTTCCACTATAGGTCATTAGGTTACTAAAGTTCAAACAGTTCTTCTAGATCAAATGAGACCTCTAGGGGCCGATTTAGTATATTACACTAAAGATTCTACCTTTTCAAACTACAACCCCTGTGGATGGTATAATTTGTGAATAGTTTCAAGTTCTTTGCCTGCATTTTATCATCTAGTGTATACTGTGTATATATATATTGAAAAACAGATCCGAAAAACGCATCCAAAAATGCATGCAAAACACATCCAAAAATGCGTGCAAAACGCATCCAAACAAGCATCTGCGTTTTTGGATACGTTTTTTGGACGCAGTTTGGATGCAGTTTCTCTTCTGGTAAAAAAACGGATCCAAAACATCGTGTAAACATACCCTACTGCAAAAGTGAGGAGCCAAAGATGTCTGGGCAGCACACTGCAGAGCTACGAAGTGGCAAGAATTCACAATGGTCTGGACCAAATAGAGAAGAAACAACTCTGGAGAAGATGTCTCCTGTACTCACTGCATATCATTGTGTATTCTGCATCTGACTGTGGCACGTCAGTATTGTGGTCACTTGTAAGGTCTGCAGCATTCTTATCTGTGAACCATCAACTCCCAGCATATCCTTAGCATTGTTGTTAGGTCATTCTGGGAAAGAAGTTTAAATTTCTGTACCACATGTAATCCTGACTTGGCACTTGATATAATTGAAAGGCCATATTTGATAGATAAGTTTGTTACTCCCAGTGTGTTACACTGCAGGAATCAGGTCAAGTAGGGAACCTGTTAAAAATGTGTATCCCATCCCTGCAACTAACCAAGTCACTGCCCTAGGTCAGATCCCTAACTACCCCACTCACTAGGTACATACAGTGCCTTGAGAAAGTATTCGGCCCCTTTGCACTTTTCAACCTTTTGTCACATTTCAGGCTTCAAACATAAAGATATAAAATTTTAAATTTTTTGTGGGAAGAAGAATCAACAACAAGTGGGCAAATTGTGAGGTGTAACGAAATTTTATTGGATATTTAAACTTTTGAAAAATAAAAATACTGAAAAGTGGGCGTGCACAAATTTAATTGGCCTCCATAAGATAATACTTGAAGGCGCCCCTTTTGCTGCAATTACAGCTGCAAGTCGGTTGGGGTAAGTTCTCGTATCAAGTTTTGCACATGAGAGGACTGAATTCTGTGCCCATTCTCTTGGCGTACAGCTGGAGCTCAGTGAGGTTGGATGGAGAGCGTTTGTGGACAGCTGGAGCTCAGTGAGGTTGGATGGAGAGCGTTTGTGAACAGCTGGAGCTCAGTGAGGTTGGATGGAGAGCGTTTGTGAACAGCTGGAGCTCGGCGAGGTTGTATGGAGAGCGTTTGTGAACAGCTGGAGCTCAGTGAGGTTTGATGAAGAGCGTTTGTGAACAGCTGGAGCTCAGTGAGGTTGGATGGAGAGCGTTTGTGAACAGCTGGAGCTCAGTGAGGTTGGATGGAGAGCGTTTGTGAACAGCTGGAGCTCAGTGAGGTT
Organism: Phyllomedusa bahiana; assembly: GCA_025379985.1. NCBI lineage: Eukaryota > Metazoa > Chordata > Amphibia > Anura > Hylidae > Phyllomedusa > Phyllomedusa bahiana. The sequence goes on along the minus strand of JAODAL010006174.1, from coordinate 49,295 downwards.
GGATGGAGAGTGTTTGTGAACAGCTGGAGCTCAGTGAGGTTGGATGGGGAGCGTTTGTTAGCAGCAGTTTTCAGCTCTTTCCACAGATTCTCGATTGGATTCAGCTTGGACTGTGACTTAGCCATTCTAACACCTGGAATACGTTTTATTTGTGAACCTTCCATTGTAGATTTTGCTTAATGTTTGGGATCATTGTTTTGTTGGAAGATAAATCTCCGGTCTCAGGTCTTTTGCAGACTCCAACAGGTTTTCTTCCAGAATGGTCCTGGATTTGGCTCTATCCATCTTCCCATCAATTTTAACCATCTTCCCTGTCCCTGCTGAAGAAAAGCCCAACCATGATGCTGCCCCCACCATGTGTGACAGTGGGGATGGTGTGTTCAGGGGATGAGCTGTGTTGCTTTTACGGCAAACACATCGTTTTGCATTGTGACCAAAAAGTTGGATTTTGGTTTAATCTGAGCAGAGCAGCTTCTTCCACATATTTGGTTGTCTCCCGGTGGCTTGTGGCAAAACTTTTAAACAAGACTTTTTATGGATATCTTTGAGAAATGGCTTCTTCTTGCCACTCTTCCATAAAGGCCAGATTTGTGCAGTGTACGACTGATTGTTGTCCTATGGACAGACTCCCCCACCTCAGCTGGAGATCTCTGCAGTTCATCCAGAGTGATCATGGGCCTCTTGGCTGCATCTCTGATCAGTCTTCTCCTTGTTTGAGATGAAAGGTTAGAGGGACGGCCGGGTCTTGGTAGATTTGCAGTGGTCGGATACTCCTCCATTTCAAACATGATCACTTGCACAGTACTCCTTGGGATGTTTAGGAAATCTTTTTGTATCCAAATCCGGCTTTAAACTTCTCCACAACTTCTCCACAACAGTATCACGGACCTGCCTGGTGTGTTCCTTGGTCCTCATGATGCTCTCTGCATCTTAAACAGAACCCTGAGACTATCACAGAGCAGGTGCATTTATACGGAGACTTGATTACACACAGGTGGATTATATTTATCATCATCAGTCATTTAGGACAACATTGGATCATTCAGAGATCCTTACTGAATTTCTGGAGTGAGTTTGCTGCACTGAAAGTAAAGGGGTCGAATAATATTGCACTCCCCACTTTTCAGTTTTTTATTTCTTACAAAAGTTTAAAATATCCAATAAATTTTGTCCCACTTCACAATTGTGAAGCCAATCCAACACAATAAAACTGTGGTTATTAAACCAGGTATTGGTATTTTTCTACATAGCCCAAGTAACACGCTTCTGATGGGTCTCTTGTTCATAAGTGGCTTCACATAAGGAATGCAACAGTTGTAGCCCATGTTCCGGATACGTCTGTATGTGGTGGCTTTTGAAGCACTGACTCCAGCTGCAGTCCTTTCCTTGTGAATCTCTCACAATTTCTTGAAAGGCCTTTTCTTGACAATCATTTCAAGGCTGAGCACATCCCTGTTGATTGTGCACCTTTTTCTACCACACTTTTTCCTTCCACACAACTGTTCATTAATATGCTTTGATAAAGCACTCTGTGAACAGCGAGCTTTTTTTTTTTTTTTTTAACAATGACCTTTTGTTGCTTTCCCTCCATATGGAGTGTCAATGACCATCTTCTGGACAGCTGTAAACTCAGGAGTATTCCCCATGCTTGTGTAGCCTACTGAACTAGACTGAGGGAAAATTTAAAGGCTTCAGAAACCTTTTCATCTGACACCATGAGTCAACAATATTGATCTGACATTATTCAAATTTTCTGATATACTGAATTTTGGTTTTTAATTACGGTAGCTGTAAACCACAATCATCCACAGTAAAAAACAAACGCTTGGAATATATCGCTCTGTGTGAAATGAGTCTATACAATACTTGGTATTCCCCATTTGAAGTGAATTATGGACATAAATTAACTTTTGGATGATATTCTAATTTATTGAGAGGCACATGTAAGAGGAAATTACCAGTGGTGCAGCTAAAAGTTTAAGGCAGGTGGTGGCTGACATGAAGAGCAGTCGTCTAGGGAAAAGAGGTCGGGGGCCCAAGTTGACCAGGGCTGTGCCAGGTTACATGAGCCTTTAGTGGGTGTTCTCAATAAGGAGAAGAAAATAAGCTGCTGCCAGACAGCTCTAGCAGTGGCTTACAGTATCGGTGAAAAGTTTTAGAACCCTTAAATTGTTCCGGTTTTTATTGATATCTACAAAGTTTAATGTCTAAAATTTACTTTGAAATGAAAGAAAAGAAGAAAAAAAAAAGTTGAGATAAATAAAAATTATGAATGAACTGTTTCAACAAACTAAAGCTAGATTTTTGATCCTTTAAGTAGCTACCTCTAGCTTAGATAACAGCCTTATAAAATCAAGGCATTGTTTCTACAACTGCATTCAGATATTGTTCAGACATCTTCTTCCCAATACTGTTGCAGAAGTTCTCACAAATGTTATATATTGAAGGTTGCTTTGGTTTTACCCTTCTATCCAGTTCATCCCAAACAAGCTCAATGGGGTTTAAGTCTGGAGACTGTGAAGTCCATTCCATTCTGTTAAGCCTACCGGCTTCTTATTTTCTTAGACAGTTCTGACAGAACCAAAAAGTATGATTTTTATCACTGTCTTGTTCTGATATGCTCCTGAAGAGCAAAACTGTCCAAATCCTGCCCCGGAGGGTGTTCTGTGCCATCATTGGTTATACAGAAACAGAGGGTTTGAAAGTTATCTCCAAAAGTTGAGACACTTGTAGGAATAGTTTATATCCAATTACAAACCATAACTTGCTATCTGTGTTGCAGAGCTGCTGTATTTGATATTTTCCTGAATAAAAGCTTTTTTGGTTAAAATCAGAAATTCAGAATATTGTTGCATTTAGGTCCAACAATTCATATGATTTTTTAATGTTTTTAATTTACTTTTGAACCTTTGAAACACATTATCTGCTGTGTTAATGTCAAAATGTAGGTGTTCAAAAACTTTTGGGTGGTAGTGTATATCCAGCATGTTGAGCTTTAGCATGTCCAATCCTTTCTCCTTACGTTTGCAGCCATGGGAAACCTCTGACACCCCTATACACATAGGATTGTCAACTGTGGGTTTGGCCCAAGTCAGCCACCTTCACTTACTGGTAAGCATAGTATCAGCTTGTCATAGTACAGCATTACCAATGGGTCAATGCACAACCCAAACTGCACACGTTTAAATTGCATATATATTTTGCCCAAAAGTCACCGCTGTATGACTTACCGCATTCATCAGGTTTTCATGATCACCATTCTGATGTTTCTTCTTCCCTCTTTGGAATATGAAGACAAAAAACAATGTTAAAATGTATTCCTGACAAATGTATTCCTCCATCCAGTAACCAGGACCAGGCACATGGTGAGACACACACTCTATCCAGTATCACAGACGTCACATTCCAAACAACGGGAATATATCCAGAAGTTATGCTGGACTCTTTATTAAATTAGGTGGGGGTCTGGCAGCCAAAACATCTGTCATCACAAAGCTTATTTTGCATGCATGTCCATAAATGCCCTATGTGAGGCTTATTTTCTTTCTAGAAATTACACTGTGATCTACAATTTCATCAGTGTTTCTTAATTAATATGGCTGCTTATGAATATTCATTAAGGGTTTCACCCCTGCAGAATCCCCTTAGACCAGAGGAAGATAGAAATTTATTCTTAGCAGAGGTCTTAGCATACATAATTTCATGAAGCCTTGTTCTCCGATAGTCAAAACCTTTAGGTTTGCTCATACCCAATTAAAGGACATCAAAAAGACACAACTGAATGTCTTAGTCTCATAGAAATAACCAGAATCTTAAATCTGTGTCATTTAACTTTTTAATTCCAGTTTGGACCTTTTTATTTTTATTCTGAGCCCTTAATCCCCTGCAAAGCTAAAAAGGTAAATTAAATAATTCTGTCTACCTTCAGCAAACACTAGGGGGAGCCCACTACATATTGTTTATACCTTGGATTCAAGAATAGTAGAATATGCAGTAGGCTTACAAGGCCCTATAATGGCAGCACAATTTAATCTTTTAGCGCTATAGCTCTGCAGGGATTTTAAAGCTTTGTATCAGTAAAACAAAGGCTTACTGCTGTAAAGATATGTTATGAAATTAATTGTCAAAGAACATTGGACCTAAATATGGTCTGTAAAGGTGGATTTTTATGTAAAGGTTGAATTGTTCACCCCTTAAGCCCCAGGCCTGAAAAGGCCTTAATGACCAGCAATTTTTTTTCTTTTTGCCTTGCTGTGTTTCAATAGTCATAAGCTTTTTATTTTTTCAATGATGCAGTTGTATGAGGACTTGTTTTGTTTTGGGGAAGTTGTACTTTTTAGGGGCATAGTTTGCGTTTAACTATAAATTACTGAAGACATTTTTAAAAAACCTGTTAGAATAATTCTACAGGTTGCTATGTTCGTGTATATACCGAATATGTGTAGTTTTTAGTTTTTTTGTGTAATGTATGCACAATAATTTTTCTTTAAATATTTATTATTTTATTATTTATTTTATTTTTTTCAAAACTTTTTTTTTAATCCCATTAAGGAATAACTATTGTACAATTCTTTACTATACTTGGTAATGTATTAGCATACATGAATATGCTAATACATTACAATTTGTGTCAGTTTGAGAGCTTGAAACTGACTGTGAAAAGCAAGCGCTGTGAAAAAGCATGGTGAGAATATCCCTTTAACTCCTTAATGACTGGCCATCAACTTTATATATACAGAGGGGTTTTGAAGTTTCTAGCATTGTAGTCGCTTTAGTAGTAGTTAACAGTTCTGTTCCCAGAGCAGTCTCTGTAAATGCCGGGGAGCGGAGTAAGCCCCCAAACCCCTTGCATTAATTTTTGATTGTTGGGGCCCGGGGCCCGCAGCATAATCAAAGAGAATTTCCCCTGTCCATTGGTGTTTGGGAAATTTTTTGGGTTTTTACCTGTTGGAGCTGGGGGGAAGTTTTGCACTTTTCAGTTTGGGGCCCTTTGAGTACCCCCAAGGCTGTCGTACAAAAAAAGCCTGAAGTCGGGCACACTGTTGCTGCCCTGACTACAGCCTGTGGGGTTTACGGAACAAAAGGTAATGTATTAGCACACGCGGTATGCTAGTACATTAAAGGGGTTTTTTAAAAAAAAAGTTAACATTTTTTTCCCCTTAAAACTTATTAAAAAAGTAAAAATAAAAAGTGTTAGAAAAAAAAAACTAAAATTAATAAAAATAAATATTTTAAAAAAAAGGTTATTGTGCTTTCTTTTCCAAGAAAAAAAAACCTACCCCATATCAGGTATCTACCCTGACCCCAATAAACCCGTAGAAATAATTTAACAAAGGGATTTTTGTGTGAAATGTAAAAGTGTATACTCCTTTCTTAAGGGTTGGGTTGATCTAAAAAAGGGTTTGTTCAGATGTTGGGACGATTTGATGTGGTTATGTAAAAAACATGGTTAAGGGAAAAAATTTTTGTTTTTTTGTCACACATTAAAAAAAATGATTTTTAAGTCCCAATTTTTTGAATTGCCACATACATTTATTTTTTAAATTTTAAAAGCGCCATTGATTCCAGGGCGCTGTACATTCGAGGGGGTTAAATACTAAAAATTTCAAACGATTAAAGAAAAGTGTTTAAGAAAATTTGGGTACACAGAAGGGAGAGGCCCCTCCCCGGGGGTTTACAATCTAAAGGGGGGGAAAAGAGACGGGAGGTGAGGGGCAGACTGTTTGTGGGGGGTGTGTGACAGAAGTTTTGTGGTTTAGGCAACCCTGTAGAGTGGTTTTCAGGTTGCTTTTGAGGCTGGTGAAGTGGGGGGGGGATCTGAGGTTTGGGGGAGGGTTCCAGAGTGTGGGTAAAAGACGGGAGAAGTTTGGAGCGGTTGTGGAGGGTGATAAGGGGGAGAGGAGGAGAGGTCCTGAGGGAGCAGAGATTGGGTGGGGAGATATCGGAGATTTGGGCAGAGATGTATGGAGGGGGAGTCTGGGACCCTTTGGGTAGGTCATGGTTGTGCTTAAAAGAATATTATAAATATTTGAAATGAAATATGTGTTATTGATTTGGTGATCTTGTAGACTACAATACATCGGTGTACCCGGGAGCTACACTTAGAATTGAGAGCACAGTATGAGGCAAAATTTCCCAGTCTGAAAATGTTGGGAGCCTAAAGGATTTTAGAGATATGCACCAAGGTAGTTTAGAAAACTATAGGGTAAGAGCTCTTGAGATGGTTAATCAACCATAGGGAGGAAAAGGGAAAAAAAATGTTTAAGCAATGGGGGTTTTTTTGGATTTTAACTTAGACACCATTATCCGAGGGTCTCAATTTAAAAACGGTTTTTTGTATTTTATATTATTTTTATACTATATTATCTGTATATTTATTGATGTTATATTTGTATAACTGTTTCGTTTGTTATGATATATAGCTGGAATGTTTTTATTGTGCGGGTGTAAGGGGTTAAATTTCAGGAGGTTTTTTATTTTTCCTTATGAGGAGTTATAAGGGTTAGTTAGTTTTTTAAATGTTACGACTAAGAGCCAATACATACGGGCTTGAAACGTGTAAACTATGTAGTTGTTTTTACACTCAAATTTTTAATCAATCTCCAATAAAAGGTGCTTTTAATAATATTACGTTGGACTTTTCCGTATGCGAGTGCTGGAATCTCTCAATTTATTCGTACAGTCATATGAAAAAGTTTGGGCACCCCTATTAATCTTAATCATTTTAGTTTCTAAATATTTTTGTTTGCAACAGCCATTTCAATTTGATATATCTAAAACTGATGGACACAGTAATATTTCCGGATTGAAATGGGTTTATTGTACTAACACAAAATGTGCAATATGCATTAAAACCAAAATTTGTACGGGTAAAATTGGGTACCCTTATCATTTTATTGATTTGAATACTCCTAACTACTTTTTACTGACTTTCTGAAGCACAACATTGGTTTTGTAACCTCACTGAGCTTTGAACTTCATAGCCAGGTGTATCCAATGATGAGAAAAGGTATTTAGTTGCCAACTTTTGAAATTGAAAAAGCATGGACACGCCCCTTCAAAAAGCCACACCCACTCGACCTAATTGCATAACGGCTTTGAAAGAAAGCCAGGTAGATGCCCTTATAGCCAGGTAGTAGCCCCCCATAACCAGGTTTGTGCCCCTTACAGGCAGGTGATCCCCCTTGTAGCCAAGTAGATGCCCCCTCTGTGCCAGGTAGATGCCCCCCTTTGTTAGCCAGGTAGATGCCCCCCTTTGTTAGCAGTACGTGCCCCCTTTGATAGCCAGGTGCTATGTGCCCCCTCTGTTTGCAAGGTAGTGCCCCCTCTGTTAGGCCAGGTTTGTGCCCCCTCTGATTGGCCTAGGTAGGTTGCCCTCTGTTGCGCAGGTAGATGCCCCTTGTTCAGCCAGTAGTGCCCCTTTGTTAGCCAGTTGGCCCCCCATTGTTAGCCAGGTTAGTGCCCCTTTTGTTAGCCAGGGTATTGCCCCCATTGTTAGCCAGGTAGATGCACCCTCTGTTGCCCAGGTAGTTGGCCCATCTTGTTTGCAGGTAGAAGCCCCCTTCTGTTGCCAGGTAGATGCCTCCCATTGCTAGCCAGGTATTGCCACTCTGTTGCCAAGATGGTAGGTGCGTGCCCCCATTGTTTGCCAGTAGTGCCCTCTGGTTGACAGGTAGATGACTCCATTGTTTGCCAGGTAGTGCTCACCTCTGTCTGCAGGTGAGCCCCCATTGTTGTACAAGGTAGTGCCCCCATTGTTTGCAGGTAGGTGCCCCCTTGTTTGCCAGGTAGGTGGGCCCCATTGTTTGCAAGGTAGGTGCCCCCTCTGTTGCCAGGTAGTGCCCCCTCTGTTGCCAGGTGATGCCCCCATTGTTTGCTAGGTAGTGCCCCCTCTGTTGCCCAGGTAGTGCCCCCTCTGTTGCCAGGTGGATCACCCCATTGTTTGCCAGCGTAGTGCCCCATTGTTTGCCAGGTAGTGTCCCTCTGTCAGCCAGTAGTGCCCCTCTGTTGCCAGGTAGTGCCCCCTCTGTTGCCAGCCTGGTAAGTGCCCCTCTGTTGCAGGTAGAAGCCACCCTAAAGCTAATAAAAATAAAATCAATAAAAGCCACTAACCTGACCAGGCTCCTGCAGAGGCGGCGCTCCGGCAGATCTCCTCATGCGGTCGCAGGGGATAGTGAGAGCAGCGCTCGTCACTTCCCCTGCGCCGCTGACTGTAGTTACGGCGCGCACCGGCGCTCTACATAAGGGGGAAGGAGGGAGCGGATCCCTCCTGCTTCCTCCTGGCACAGAGAGACTCGGGCGGGGTGAAGCGGCCGCTGCGGCCCGCTTCACCCGCCTGTGGGAATGGCCCGGCGGCGCCAGAGTAGCTCACCAGCGCTACTCTGTCGCCGCGGTCAGTTAAAGAGCCCCCGCCGCCAAGGGTTAATTGAATAGGGTTAATTGAATAGGTTAAAGGGATTTTGCCAGGACGTGTCTTATCTGCTAAGAAGCAATTGTAAACAAGCCACACTGAGCTGAGGGAGCAAGAGACACAACCACAGCTGTGTGGGATCGTTGTTAATGTTCACACAAATAAAACAAATACAATAGTGGATTCTGTATTCAAAACGACAACACCTTTTCTCACAGCAGCTTGAAAGCATCTTCATGTCTCCGTCATCAGATAAGCAGGGATCGGACTCAGATATCCACATACAATAGTCGATTCTGTTTAAAAAGACAAGTATTTTACCGGGTCTTGAAAAGCTTTTTCAGCTCCTTTTTTTTATTTAAATTTTCATCAGATAAAGAAGTGTTCTTCTGCAGCAAGCCCGGACAGCAGCTCTTGTCAGGTCGTATCTAATAGAAGGCTTTAAGTAAATAAGGGCATGGTAAGGCAGCCTGTAGCTATTCAGGCTTCAATTTTTGTATTCACATATATTAGAAAAGTGATTAAATACCATTTTGGGGATCCCCCACGTCAACTTTTACATCGTCGGCCAAAACCCCTTTAACCCCTTCACGTCCTTGGACGTATGCCATACGTCATGTTGATCGGCAAAAACTCTAAAGCAGAGTTTCGCGCGATCGGCGCGGAGTGTCAAGCTGTAATATTACAGCTTACATTACCGCAGCGTCGCCCGACCGGATCGCTCCGGGGGGGCGACGGTTAACCCCTTAATTTATGCGACCATCAGGTCGCAGATAAACTAAAGAGAGACGCAGGAGGAGATCGCTCCTCCTGCGTCTCTGTCAGCGGCAGCAGGCTGCCGGATCGCTCGATTCCGTGCAGCTCCTGCCCTCTGACAGACAGCACGGAGGGAGAGAATGCCTTCGGGTTGTCTGTTGACGTCACGATGACGGCGAGCCTGTGGGCATGGCCGTGCATTCGGTGACTGACAGTTGTCATAGGAAACCAGTGCACAGCAACAAGCTGTGCACTTGATTCCTATTGAATGGAGAGATCTAAAGATCTTCATTCAAATCCCTATGGGGAAATTAAAAAAAAAAAGTAAACAAAGTGAAAAACATGTAACAACATAAACACGAAAAATAAACATAAAAATAGTACATTCGCCCTTCTCCCTTCACAAACGCCAATCGCACCAAAAAAGATCAAAAATAAATAAAAGTACCCATATTTGGTATCGCGCGTGCGTAACGACCTGCCCTATAAATCTGTCATTTAATTTACCCGTACGGTGAACGCCGTCCGTAAAAAAACAATAACAGAATTAGATTTTTGTTTTCATTCACGCAGCAATTAAAATGGATAAAAGTGATCAAAAACCCCATAATAAACGCCAGTGTTGTACCATTAAAACGTCAGTTCATTCGCAAAAAAAAAAAGTCCTAACACAGCTTGTATACGGAAAAATAAAAAAAAAAAAAGTTATGGCTCTCTCAGACGGGACAGCGATGCATAATCTTTATAATGATTATTATTATAATAGAATAAATAATATTCTTTACACAATAAAAAACACTTTTTTTTTTTTAAAGTGCTTCAACATAAAAAAATATATAAATTGGGTTATCGCACTTAATCGTATCGACCCCACAGAGTAAAGCTAACTTATTACGGATTAATGCCACAGTGAGAGCGTAGTTAAAATTAGAAAAAAAAAACACTATAGGATTTGCAGTATTTTCTTCACTCTGCCTTCAAAAAACGGATTTAAAACTGATCAAAAAGTCTTCTCCCCCCAAAAATGATACAATAAAAACGTCAAACTCTTCCGCAGAAAAAAAGCCGTGTATACAGTCCATACACAGAAAATAAAAAGTTATGCTCTCAGATCAGTATGGCGACGCAAAAAAAATTTTGTTTTCCTGTTTGAATAAAAGTGTTTTTATTGTTATAAAAGCAGTATAAAAAATAAAAAAAATATACAAAATTGGGCTATTGCTGTAACCGTATGACCTGCTGATAAAGCTAGCATTGCTAATATCTAACGCAGAGTGACCGCTTATAAAATAAAAATAAAAAACATACCAGGATTGCTGTATTTGTTCAAAATCCTCAAAAACCCTTATAAACAAGTGAACAAAGTGTTTGCATGCAACCATAATGGTACCAATAAAAGCATCATTCACCCTGCAAAAAACAAGGCCCTACACAGCTCTGCACCAAACCCAGCAAAATAAAAAAAGTTAAGTTTGACTGTCAGAATAGGACAAAATAAAAAGCAATTTTTTTAAAGACTATTTCTATTGTGTAAAAGTTAATAAAACATAAAAAACTATATAAATTTATTACCATTTGCAATTGTACCGACCCCATAGTAAAAATTATTCACATCATTTACAGTGCACGGCGAACGCGTGTAAAATAAAGCCCATAAAAACAATGGTCGAACTGCGTTTCCCCCTCATTTTCATGGCCCAATGCTAAAAAAACAATGGAACACCAGTTCACCAAAATGCCACATACAACCCTAGATGCGATCCCTTGAGGGTGTTGAATCTAAAAATGGGCGACATCTGGAAGTTTCGCATGTTCTGCTACTTTGGGGGCTTTGCATATCCGACATGGCCAAACCAAAATCTGAGTTCCTAAGCCAAATAGCGCTCCTCCCTTGTACGGCCCTGCCATGCGCCATACAGGCAGTTTTAAAACCACATTTTAGGGTATTGCCGAACTTGGAAGAAATTGCTTAACAAAGTTTTGGGGTTTTTTTCCAGGATTCCTTGTTATGTGAAATACATTTTAAAGCTAAAAATTGCAGATTATTGGAAAAAAATTTTTTTTTTATTTTCACACCTAATGCTAAAAAAAAAATTGTGAATACCTGTGGGGTCGATATTTTTTAACTCACTACACACCTGCATATATACCTTAAGGGGTTTAGTTCCAATATGGGGTCTTTTTAGGGGGTTTATTAAGTTTTAGCACCTTAGGCCTCTTTCAAAACTGAAATGGAGCCTAAATAAAATTGCATTGAAAATGAGACCCAGAGTCCAGTATCTCATTTATGACCCACCCCAACCCCCCCCCCCCCCCCCCCACCCACCAACAATTAATTTCGAGTGCTCTCCTATTCTGGGGCTTATGGGTGAGCTCAATAATGCACTAGGGACACATATGGGATATCTCTGAAATCGGCAGACTGGGGAAATGATATTCAATTGCATTTACATAGTCACATTTACCGTATTCCAGTGAATAATGGATAAATTTTGAAATATTGCAAAAATAGTGAAATTGGAAATCTTAAACTACACTTTGCTTTAATTTCTGTGAAATACCATAAGGGTATCAAACTTCCAAAACACTGTTGTAAAATACTTCTAGGGGTCGAGTTTCTTAGAGGCATCATGTATGGGGGTATCTAAAATACAGGCCCCTCAAAGCATGTCAGAAACTGGGCTGGTCCCTAAAAAAATGTATATTGCAAAATTTTCTTGCAGATGTGAGAATACTACTAAATTTGCTAAGCCTTAAGGTCAACAAAAAAAAAAGACATTTAAAAAATGATGCCAACACTACAGTAGAATATGGCTAGATGCTAGTTATAAACTATTTTGATGGTGAATAATTATCTGGTCTTGCACGCAGAAATTCACAGATTTTTCAAATTTTTCATGATATTTTGATATTTTTCACGAAAAAAAACAAGGGCTTGTATGATAAATTTTCTTACTAACTTCAAAGCACAATGTATCATGAGAAATCTCAGAATCACATGGATAGTAAAAGTGTTCAAAAAGTTATTCTACATAAAGTGACACATGTCAGATTTCAAAAAATAGGGCTGTGTAAGTGAGGCAAAACTGCTTGCGTCCTTAAGGGGTTAAGGCTGCAAAACACACTAAACCTAAGTACTAGAGTGGCGCTCTGTTATAAATCAAACTCCCATTTTCTCATTGACGATAACTTTGTTAAAGATGTTACAAAAGAAGTTCCAAAATCAACATTTTTTAAATCCAATTAACAGCAGCAGTTATTGTATCGTATGCTTTGCTCTCACCTGTCACAGCTGGAGCAGAGGAAGATGAGGACAGTGATAACCAACAAGGTAGATACAACGGCTACACCACCATATGATATGAGGAGCACTTGCTCACTGCTGAGCTCCCAGCTTCCAGCAATCCTCTGTAAGATCGGGGCCATTGTCAGTGACTGGATATGTGTTCACACCGGGGCCTCATCTGTATCTCCGGATACGTTGCTGCAAGACAAGCAGAACATTCTTTTATGATACATATTATGTTCAAGTGCTTAAATGACAGGACGGATATATTCTGCTTCTGGCTCCTTCAGAAAGCAGCAGATGATGTACTACAGACCACAGTGGTGCAGTGATATATCAACATAAAAATATATCCAGTTACATTACGGCTGAAAAAACTCCCAATAAAGAATCCCATGAATATCCGCACAACATTGCTTGTCACCGCAGCTGAGAAAATGATGCATTCGGAGTTACAATGTCTTTTATATCAATATTTTGTCAGCTAATATAACATGTGGCCACAAGGTGGCAACTCTGCTCTGCTTCCTGACAACACTGCTGTGCGACTGTCGGGGTCCTGGTAATAACATGTGATATAAAGCTGGCCATAGACATCACATAATGAGGCTAGTTTCATATTGCATAAAAACTAACAAATACAAACAAAAAAAAAAAAAAAAACCAAAGAAACAGCAGCAGTTAAATCCCATGCGTTTTTTTTATTTTTTTAAATTGTTTTTATTCAAACTGCTCACAAGAATTAACAGTACAAATGTTTCATATCACCATAAAACAGTAAAGTGTAGGTCAACAATACAATTTAGTCATGTCCTGAGAAAACACAATATCACACCTAAATGGATGTCAGTTCTTATGGCAGACTTTTTGTTTTTTCACCCTCCTCCCAGCTCGCCCCCTCGCACAGCCCCTAGAAAACCTTTACTAATGCAGTGGGTTGCTTGATTTCCCAAAAAGGAGAGAGGTTTCAGTGTTCTGTGCGTCGGGCAGTCAAGGAGGCTTCCCCAACCTCCCCTTCCCGCCCCAGCGTCCCCGTCCGGATCTCCCCCCCCCCCGACCCCCCATAGTTGTTTCCAGTATAAGGAGTCCACAGGGTAGAATATGATCTTTTAGGTAACGGTTTCACTGATGTATTCCGTCCCCACTTCCTTTAAATAGTAGATTTCCCTACCTTTATGTTCAATTATAAAATTAATTACCATTGATTCCAAATGATCCTGTAGAAGTTTAGTCATCAATGGAGTATCTCGGGTTCTATTCTAGCATGATCTGCCAAAGGTTCTCTTCCCAGCAATTGTTGTTCTAGGTACCATTGTGTCAGCCCAAAGCAGGTACGCAGAGTTTGTCTCGCATTTGGTGGGAAATATGCTATGAATGGGCCCCCCCTAATTGGGCAGAAATTTCCTCACTCGCTTTTTTTTGTGTTGTGTCGCCTCAATCCAATCCATCCGCATTAAAAACAAGCACTTCTCTAAGAATTGCCTAATGAAGGGCCGGGTGGGTTGAACCACCTTGAGTATGGTTTTCCGGGCTGATCCCCATTATATGAAAAAATTTTTTTGTCTCCCCAAGCGTGTTTTTTAGAGGTGGGGCCGCCCCCACCCCCAAAATTTTAAACCCCATGCCGCCCCAGCCACCAACCCACATTGAAACATTCCCCTCATACATCCTGCCACCATTTCCCAGTACCGTCTTATTTGGGGGAACCCCAGAGGCAGTGAAAAGTCCGCCCCAGAGGCCCCCGACTTAAAACGGCTAATAGTATTTCCCCATTCTAAACCCTAAACTGGGGTCAAATATGCATTGTCAATGCCTTAGGTCCATCTCAATATATCGCGGGAAGGTAGGAACTTTGGGGGAAACGATCGCTTCCCCAAAATAGTTGCGCGTCGCTCTGGATCCTCCCTACCCATCTTGCCTTGTGTGGGGGAGGTTTTTATAAACAAAATGTCCAAAACAATCTATATTATGTGACAGGGGGTGAGCGTCTTGGGGGGGGGGAAAGGATAAATTGTCAACTTGAGCCCCAATCCCCCTCCCATTGTCTTTATGAGGGTTTTATACAAAGCTACTGGTTGTAGAAAAGAAAGAAAGGGACATTAGATGATGGGTATAGCCTCTGTAGTTCGCCGTACGAGAGGGGCTGACGAGTCGCCGGGTTTATCCAGTGTTCCAGGTATCTAATTCCCAGTCTATGAAGCCTAAGGAATGTTGCGCTCGGTTTGCTCCCCTGAAAACCTGGATTGGAGATCAGTGATAGATGCAAGGAGCAATTTGGGTTCATACGCTTTTCGTTTTTTTTTTTTTTTAATAAACCCAAATTTCACCTGTGTTCCAAATCTAGGTTCATTGTAAAAACACTTGCATACTATAAAACCAATGTATTTTCTTTTGATGCAGTTTAGAAATGTAACAAAAATGCAATGTGTGAACCCAGCCTTACTGGTGATAGCGTACAACCCTGGCAATCTGGATCTGCCTCAGCAAAGGGCACATGGAGCTCTTGGGGCTGGTCAAGTAGAGCTTTCAAGGAATGCACCTTCTGCAAGGTTCCATGAATCATGAAATATCCAAGTTTCCTTCAATCAGTGTTTCATTAGACTTTCCTCAGGGTGTATTCACATGGTGCAGTGGTCTTGTGATAAAAAAAAAAAATTAAAAAAAAAAGGTATCGAAACCATGTGCATTTTTACCACGGTTTTGTGATTGGGTAATTTGCTATGCAGTTTTTACAGATGAAACATGTAAAATCAATGAAGTACCTACAAATAAGAAACACCACAACTCAGATATACTTAATACGTATTTTTTGGACTTTAAGACGCATCGTACCATAAGACGCACCTACCGTATTTTTCAAACTTTAAGACGTACCACCATTTTCCTACCAAATTTGGGGAGAAAAAAGTGCGGTACATTTTGTTTATAGATGAATAAAAATATTTGACATCACATATTGCGTGCTAAAATACAAGGCGGATAAGAGATGTAAATCAGCAGTATTGATCACATGCCTAGAGCAAAATATATAAGCCTACAAGCATAAAAATAGGAACATACATAAAAGCACAAAGGGCCACATGTACCCTGTTTCCCCGAAATAAGAGATATTTGCATTTTTAGTTATGGAAATTTTCAGAGTTGGCGGCTTTAGGGCTGTTGTTTGGGGTTTGAAATCCGTATGTTCACCCATACACCCCAATAAAATTGTAAGCTCTTGCGAGCAGGGCCTCTCACACCTTGTGTTCTATTTGTAAGTACTTTTAATGTGTAATGACTGTATGTTTACCCTTGAATTTGTAAAGTGCTGCGGAATATGTTGGCGCTATAGAAATAAAGATTATTATTAAATCACTACAGTATATTAATACATGTTGATGTTGTGTTCAACAATAAATGTGAATTCTTGTTCATAGAAAAAAAAAACATCCCATAAAAATAAGTCTTAGCTCGTCTTTAGGAGCAAAAATTAATATAAGACACTGTCTTATTTTCGGGGAAACAGGGTATGAGAACTGTCTAGGTCTAAAACTCACTTTGTTGCCCATAGCAGCCAATCAGAGCGCACCTTTTATTTTTCCAGAGCACTATATGAAATGAGAGGGCGCACTGATTGGTTGATATGAGCAACAAAGTGAGTTTTAGACCTAGACAGTTTTCATACATGTGGCCCTAAGTTCTAAAAGACATAGATACAGACCTTGTATCTGTGCCCCAATGTATGTTTAGCCTGCGCTTTGTCTCCACGCCCCAGATGAAGCCTGAGTGATATAAGAACATGGTCTGTACCTCCCGCTGTTACATTTTTAGTGCTTCTTTGTGCTTTTCTGTATGTTACTATTTATTATGTGTACAAACAATTACACAAAATGCAACTGTCCGTTTTCAACTCATGGAGAGAAAAACGGAGATGGTCCATCCTCTAAATGAAATCCCCGACACCAAAGAACCCTCCAGACACTGCTTTCAGGTGTAAGGCTGGGTTTACATCACATTAATCCACTAGTCTGCCATACACCTTATTTAGAATAAAAACATGCACCCAAAGGTGTGTATTAACAAACACATTGACTCTTATGGCTGAATGTTTTGCAACAGCACATGTCTGAGGTATCCGTTTCATGACCTTGTGTCGTCTGTGCTTTTATGTGACAGATGGAAGACGCAGGGTGCTGCCCTTTTTCAAGTTGTACAGAAATGTATTCTTTACAGTGCATACCAATGGAAAACTTATACTAGCGTATGTGTAAACGTATACACAAACCTGTCCAATCGAATTGCAGGGAGAAATGGGTGACAGCCAATAGAAAAACTAACAAAAAAAGAAGGATGTTAAAAGGGGATGTCTTACTACATTAATTCGTCCTGTTTCCTTGGTTTCATTTTGAATTCAGGGGTGTGTTTACTGACTTCTACTAGGCTGCAGTAGAAGCCAGGTCTGTAGCTTTAGCAACCAGCGCTGGCAGCCTATCAGGAGAGATCAAGCAGGTCTGTAGCTATAGCGACCTGAGGAGCTGGTGCAGCCCATACAAGAGGGGATATCTCAGAGTAGGTAAGACACTGTTAATGGACATATATTGCAGGGACTTGTTTTTGCAAGATCTTTAACATAAAAAGTAATCCTTGTAGTGAGACAATCCCTTTAAACATATGCTTTTGGGGACACTTAACCTATCTGTTATAACGTAAACATTTTGTTGTAAGGTCAAACGTAATGTGAACCTAGCTTAGCACATTCCTTAGTGTGCCTCAGCCTTTTTCAGGTAGTGATCCCAATTCTAGGGCTTTAGGCCGCTTGCTTGTCTTCGTTTCTTCCATAGATCCACTCTCATAACAGCAGTAAACGAGGTAAAAACGAGCTTTGCTAAAACCTATATCCCCACGTGGAAAATCAGACAGAGGTCTCAGCCTGACCCAGGATTTCGCCCTTCATCGGCTTCTGCTGCCTGGAAAACGCTGGTTCATAAACGTCATAAAGCCCTAAGATTGGGATCATTACCTGAAAAAGATTGAGGCTCACTAAGAAATGTATTACACCTAAAAGCAGTGTCTGCCAGGCATATTAGGTTTTTTTGCCCACTATATCCTTCCAGCACTTTGAAGTGCAATATAATAATATATTTTTAATCAAGTATCATAAAAATGGATTCTGTTTATTGGTGTGTGTTATTAGGAGGCACTACTGCTGTGTATTATGTACATCTTTCTGATAGATGATCTGTGTAACCCATTTATAATTGCAGGTTATTACGGTATCTCTGCAAAATAAATGTGTTTTATGCGTGAAAAAAAAAACCCAGTGTCGATTACCGTTTTGCAAAACTGCAGCAAAACGTGGTAAAAACAGAGTTTTTTCCCCCAGGTGCGGTTCTGAAGTACAAGTGAGTACACCATATACAATGCATAACTTGAGAACATGTGATCTTTAAAAGGGAAAAAAAGAGGGTGTTATCGTGAGTGTGAGGTTATGCAGAAAGCCATGAGTAAGAACACTTGTGTTCGAAACACGTAGGCGAGACCACTTCTCCCTTTTTTCATGCACTTGTTGCTCTTTACATGTTCAGTGCCTGTTTTTAACCGTTTTGTAATAAAAGTGGATTTTATTTTTCCAACATTTCAAGTGGATGCTGGCTTCTTTCTCATCTATATTCCTCTATGCAGAAACTTAATATTTTACCGGAAATTAGGGAGGTTTGATCACCTGTTAAAAAACTGCCTTAGTGAATTTCAGGCTCTGCCGAAAATTTGGCTTTTTTTTTTAATTCACATTTTCTCTACTCCTCTATAGTGCCCTCCCATCGTAATGGCATGTCCCTATGGCAAGGGTTTTTGGACGGTTGGCGGTTTTACAAACAGTCTGAAAACCTGCAAGCAATGCTCCCCCATAGACTTCAATAGAAAAACAGTTCAGCAGTCCTCACTGTACTGTTTTTCCGCCGGGCAGTTTTTCATACCGCCGGCTGCCCGAAAAACATTGAACATGCTCATTCTTCCGACCAGTTTCCAGACTGAAAATTAACATTGAGTCAATGTAAACCGCTCAGAAAGTGAGCGAGTGGTTTTTGGCGTGGTTTTTGCAAAAAAAAAAAAAAAAAAAAGTGAAAAATGATCCCACCTATAGTGGGGGTTTTTTTGCGGTTCCTTTTGAACTTTTATTTAACACAGGAAGGTCCTGCAAAGCACTTTGGTGTGAACGAGAGCCTATAAATCCTCTTATTAGCCTAAACTAACCAAATTTTTATGCTGTTAACATGTACATGTGCTTAAAGTGGAAGTGAAAAAGTTGGCCTTTGTGCATCATTGTTAAATTGTGGAGAAAAAAAAAATCACATGGTTTCTTGCACCAAATCAGGAATACTTTTGCACTCAGTACACTATTCAGCTTGAAAAACAGTCCAAAAACAGCTGGGAAAACCGGGACAAAAAAAGTGACAAACAGTCCAAAAACAGCTTGGAAAACCGGGACAAAAACAGTTAAACGAAAAAAAAAAAAAAAAATTGCCAAAAAACAGACCGTTTTTTGGGACTAAAAAAAACAGTCCAAAAAACGGTTGTAATGAACGGTTCTGCTGAGTTCAAAACAGAGCTGTTTTTGTCCTTACCGTGTAAACGCACCCTAAGGGGCCGTTTACACGGCAGTGGGCAAATACCGGCCGGTTGGCCGGCCGGTATTTGTCCTGTTTTGCGGCCGCCCCCCCGGCCGCGGGGGGGACGGCTTTTCTCCGCGATGAGCGTAGTACAGCCTTCCCCTCTCCCACTGAGATGCACATGTTCCGTCCGGAAACCGGACGGAAGATTGTGCATGTTCAATGTTTTGTCGCCGAGCGGAAAACCCGTGCAGTGGGGACTGCTGCACGGGTTTTCCATAGAGCACAATTGTGCTCATTTTCGGCCGGTTTTTCAGGCGGTCTGAAGAACCGCAAACCGGGTGAAAAACCGGTCGAAGACCCGTGCCGGGGGGACATGCCGGCAGGGGACGCGGTAGTGGGGGTTAAAAAATATTGTAACCTTTCCTCTCTTTTGTGCCATTCATGCCACTTTTCTGGCCTGACAATTTTTTTTATAATATAGAACAAAAATTAGTGTAAGTCATTAAAGGCTTGTCTGGCAAAGGTTTCAGTGTGAGGGCAGTCAAATATACTGAAAATTTATTAGGAGATCGGCAACTCTTATTATTAATAATAATAATAACCTTTATTTATATAGCGCCAACATATTCCACAGCGCTTTACAATTTGGAGGGTGTAGGTACAGACAAAAAGACATACATTACACAATGAAAAGCTACTTACAGATGAGACACAAGGTGTGAGGGGGCTCTGCCCGAAAGAGCTTACAATCTATTAGGGTGTATGGGAGAGACAAAGGGTAAGAAGTGCTAGATTTACAATGGTCCAGCCACGTGACATAAATATGGGGTGGTTTATATAGAATTCGGATGAACCTGCCATCCTGACAGTACATCTATATAAAGTTAAGTGCTGGATTGTAGGGAGTGACAGAAATGTGTGCATTGTGGGGGGAGGGGTGGTAGCAATTAGGGATTCTGGTAGGCCAGACTGAGAAAATGTATTCTCAGGGCCCTCTGAAAACTATGAGGGTTGTGAATGTGCCTCATCACCCGCAGTAGCATGTTCTAGAGAACTGGTGCCGCACGTGAAAAATCTTGGAGATGGGTGTGGGAGATTCGGATGACTGAGGCATGAAGTCTAAGATCACCCGCCAAGCGGAGAGACCAGGTAGGGTGGTAGACAGAGATGAGGGAGGAGATGTAGGGGGGTGCAGCGCTGTGAAGAGCTTTTTGGGTGTGATAAGTCAATAAATTTGCGCATCTCATTTCTGCACACTTTGCATTAAGACCAGTGTATCAAACACTTTCACAAATCCCCACCATAATTTAACATTATCTGCCCTGTTGGAAGGCAGGTTGGAATTGAAGCCTTTTTTTCAGTACAGTAATGACCAAGAAAATAATATTTATCGCAGAAAAAGGTCTGGACTGATTTACAGGTGTGACAATAATTGTCACCACTTATAACTAGCGTGGGTTATTATCCCTGTCTTTCTAAGTGTGAGCTTTTACTTTTGATTTTGCTGCCTGTTACTTTATTATAGTGTGGGAGTAGATAGTGCTTACCTCAACCACATGTCATGTTTTCACTCAATACTGCCGTCGGTGTTATACACCTTGAATTTTTATGTATATCTTTTGGCTCATTGTTCTGGTGTCTCAGAGCAAATGCTTCTTTTAGTGTATTGATGTATATTGGGTTTTCGTCCCTCTTTCTCCCCAAGAAGTTTAGACAAGAAAACAGCAAAACAGAATTGTAAGGTAGACAGAACCTCACTGACATTTCTGTACAGGTTACCATTTTCAGAAGACATGTAGCATGAAACAAACCTGATAGCTGTTGTGTTTCTATTGCCAGGTTTGTGCAATAGAACCTCTCAGAGCGAGTGCAAGAGTGTGTGTAAAGGTATATATAAAGGAGTGATCCCATAAACAATATGAAGTGTATTTAAACAAAGCATCTATTATACTTAATAGGAAAAAAATGAGTATGGACAGTATGGCACCACTTGGTGTTCAAAGTGTAAAGCAATGTGTTCATCCACCTAATAAGTTTGGGGCTGGTGGACTCACATGCTCAGTGACTCACCTCTCAGCCAGGACACTGCAAAAGAAATCCCCTGTTTCCTGAAAAAAAGAACCCCATGAAAATGGCTCTCTTCTCTTCAAAGACTGAAACCAGGATTTCAGCTTTGGTTGTAATCCAATTGAGATAACCTGTGGCTTTTCATGTGCAATCCGCAGCAGTAATGAACAGGCTGTGGATTTTAAAAACTTATTCATTATTGCACATTGACTTTTAACTATAGATGTAAATGGGGTATATTTAGTGATGTATATTTCACTGCATTACCAGTGACATTTCAGCAGAATCTGCACCTAAGTTCTTAATATCTGAACATTCTCTATACTATAGACTATATACCACCATGCTAAAAAAGAACAACTTTGCAAACAGTGGTGCTTAAAAATATTCTACCATTCTGTGTCTACAGTGGTTTTGCAGAGCTGTGTCTCCATGGTTCCAGACTCAAAACAAACCCTGTGTAGTCAGATCCTCCAGTTATCTGTCCTATCGTTTACGATCCATAGTAGACCTGTGCAACTTGACATGAGGTGGGGGCTAAAATCAACCGGAGTGCCTGTGAATGCCCCTAAACCAGACGTTACTGCCCAGTTTGGGGCAGAGTTTACACAAGCCCTGTTTCTTTGCAGGCCTTCAGAAGTCCATTGGCAGGCTATATGTTGTGCAGGCTTGGTCTAAAGGGTAGCGAGAACAAGGATCACATGAAACACCACTGGAGGACAAGACTACAGTCAAGGTTTTCCATGGGGACACATACAGTGGGGAAAAAAAGTATTTAGTCAGCCACCAATTGTTCAAGTTCTCCCACTTAAAAAGATGAGAGAGGTCTGTAATTGACATCATAGGTCGACCTCAACTATGAGAGACAGAATGAGAAAACAAATTCCGAAAATCACATTGTCTGATTTGGAAAGAATTTATTTGCAAATTATGGTGGAAAATACGTATTTGATCACCTACAAACAAGCAAGATTTCTGGCTCTCACAGACCTGTAACTTCCTAAGAGGCTCCTCTGTCCTTCACTCATAACCTGTAGTATTGGCACCTGTTTGAACTTGTTATCAGTAAAAAAGACACCTGTCCACAACCTCAAACAGTCACACTCCAAACTCCACTATGGTGAAGACCAAAGAGCTGTCTAAGGACACCAGAAACAAAATTGCAGCCCTGCACCAGGCTGGGAAGACTGAATCTGCAATAGGCAAGCAGCTTGATGTGAATAAATCAACTGTGAGAACAATATGGAAAGACATACAAGACCACTGATAATCTCCGATCTGGGGCTCTACGCAAGATCTCACCCCATGGGGTCAAAATGATCACAAGAAAGGTGAGCAAAAATCCCAGAACCACACGGAGGGACCTAGTGAATGCCCTGCAGATAGCTGGGACCAACGTAACAAAGGCTACCATCAGTAACACGCTACGCCGCCAGGGACTCAGATCCTGCAGTGCCAGACGTGTCCCCCTGCTTAAGCCAGTACATGTCCGGGCCGGTCTGAAGTTTGCTAGAGAGCATTTGGATGATCCACAAGAGTATTGGGAGAATGTCATATGGTCAGATGAAACCAAAGTAGAACTGTTTGGTAGAAACACAACCTGTTGTGTTTGGAGAAGAGAGAGAATGCTGAGTTGTATCCAAAGAACATCATACCTACTGTGAAGCATTGGGTTGGCAACATCATGCTTTGGGGCTGTTTCTCTGCAAAGGAACCAGGACGACTGATCCGTGTACATGAAAGAATGAATGGAGCCATGTATCGTGAGATTTTGAGTGCAAACCTTCTTCCATCAGCAAGGGCATTGAAGATGAATCGTGGCTGGGTCTTTAAACATGACAATGATCCCAAGCACAATGCCAGGGCAATGAAAGAGTGGCTTCATAAGAAGCATTTCAAGGTCCCGGACTAGTCTAGCCAGACTCTAGATCTCAACCCCATAGAAAACCTTTGGAGGGAGTTGAAAGTCCGTGTTGCAAAGCGACAGCCCCAAAACATCACTGCTCGAAAGGAGATTTGCATGGATGAATGGGCCAATATACCAGCAACAATGTGTATTTTACAGAAAACGTTTGACCTCTGTCATTGCCAGCAAAGGATATACAACAAAGTAATGAGATGAACTGTTGTTATTGACCAAATACTTATTTTCCTCCATAATTTTCCAAAAAATTCTTTCCATCAGACAATGTGATTTGTTTTCTCATTTTGTCTCTCACAGTTGAGGTCGACCTATGATGTCAGTTACAGGCCTTTCATCTTTTTAAGTGGGAGAACTCGCACAATTGGTGGCTGACTAAATACTTTTTTCTCCCCAAGTAGCTGTATACATGAAACCTCTGGATATTTGTAATTGAGGCTACTTGCAACACAAACATATAGCTTCATGAATATATCAATACACAGTATGAAAGAGACATGCACTGGGAATCTGTCAGTTACAGAACAAATGAAAATCTATTTAAAATAATTGCTATCCAATTTTAATTACAAGATAATTTGTTAGCGAAGGGACGTACAGCTGAAAGTGTGAGCGCACAATGCTCCGTTACTTTAGAAACCTTGAAACTATGCAAAATAAAAGGGACTTTGAGACACAAGTCTGAAAAAATCTGAATAAGCCCAAGTGGTTGTCAGGGAGATGGTGACAATATTAGGTGTAGTGTTACGTCCGCAGCACAATGACGCTTCTCTCCCAGGACCGAATTACACAGCATCAACATTCAGAGGATATTCAAGTAATTTATACCTCGGAGCAGCAGTAAAATCAATATTTCATTCCAGGAGCGCAGAGCTGAAGTGTAAAAGTGATGCTTGGGGTTATTATACAGCAGCCTATTCAGCAATAAGCCACACACTGTTTTATTAAAATGCTGCAGTATGTTCTAACCAGGAAAGGTACTGGAGCCGACCTCTCTGAAAAGGGCTTGTGTAAAGGAGAATCTGATATGTACCAGAAAAGTGAATGAATCTATATGGAACCGAAACAGTGTGTTCCCCAATGGAAAATGGATTGCCAATGTTGAGATAGGCACGGGCTCAAAGATTTGGAGACAAACCATCTGTAGCTGCAGCAATCTCTGGTTTAAGGGCTGTTTATATCACCATTTAGAATGTCTATCAGGAAAAGCTCTTGGATCTACACCTCCGATGGAGGGCTGCGGTGTATACCACTATAGGCAGACGTAAGGCACCACTGCAAAAAGCAGATAACACATGGTATACAATAGGTTTTAAAATGTATACTGCTCTGTGGAATAGTGTAGGCTAGAATGCTGTTAGATCATTTATTTTTTGCAGTATACAACCATATACTGGGCCAACAGAGGACAAAAAGACACACTTTTGGCCTCATTATGAATTTATAGGGTTCCATAGCAAAATTAGATGGACCCACACCACATTTAGAACACTAAAACAGCAGTGTAACTAAATTCAAGATATTGTGGTAGTGTGAATGCAAAAAGTTGCATGTTTGTACCACTAGACTCTAAAAATGTCCCTTTTTCCTATGTATTTTGGATTAGTAACCTGGAGAAAGACCTGGTTGAGAGCAGAGAAAAGTTTCACTCCAGATCGTAATCTCCAGATTACGCTGATTAGGAGACAACGGGGAGTACGCCTTAAAGAAGGCTGTGAGTTCCTCAGACAGGGTTCTCTTGCAGACTGGGGAAGAATAGGAGCTGGTGAATGTGCAAGCCTTTGTTTGTGGTGTTAGTCAGGCCATGTTAGTAAAGGATCCTTAAAGGGGTTTTCTCGCTACAAATATCATATCTGTAATGATGGGGACAGTAAAAAGAAGCATTTTTGCAATTGGTTTGTATTACCTAAATCTTTCAGTATAGCAGATATTAGCTAATCTGTCTGTGTCTAAATCAGCAGCCTGAGTTCAGTCCATGCCCCCTTTGCTGCCTGATATTTAGTTCAGCCCTGTTGGGACATGCCCCCTGATTGGGATTGGGACACACACCCTGTGCTGTGATTAGCTGCCTGCACTCTGAGCTGTGGAAAAAGAAGGTGAAACAGCTTTCTGTGCTGGCTGCTGTCTGTGTAATAAAGGCTGCCTGTGCTCCTCTATGCTCATCTCCCAGTGACAGCTCTATGTGAAGGATCTGGCCAATTACTGAGTCTTTAGCTGTTAGATTCACTCTCTCCCTATATAACACAGCTTTATACACTCTGCTCCCTCTCCACCTCCTTCTGGATAACATAAGGGGGAGAAGAGTGCATTTCTCAAATTTGATTAATTGGTTCAGGCTTTATGTATAACTGTTTACACCAATACAGGTGCTCTGGTTACAAGGATTGGAGCCTGGTAGGGAGGTAACAGCTCTCCAGACATGAGAACTGACCATTGCAGGAGGTCTGCAGAGCTGTGACATCCTCTCTCTTTCCCACTGCTCCCACAGAATGATGATGTCACCAACCTTCAGTGAGGGAAGACACCACTACTGCGAGGAGAGACCCACCCCTGGATTTGAAGCTGTAAAAGACAGAAACAGCTCAAGTCTGCAAAAGCCTGTAGTGAGAAAACCCCTTTAAGGTTTAGTCATAGGCTAGATGGGCTAGGGTTTATGTGGTATATACTGTACCGTGACCTGTTACCGTGCCATGAATTAAGAAAAAAATCTTATAGTTAACGGTTTCATTTTAGAAGTATTATGTACAAAGTGTGTTTCATTTTTCTGTAATAAATATCCCAGAAATAAACAGTGAAATATGTTAGTGCAATATAAATAATGAGATTAATAGTAATCAGTCTGGGAGAGAAAACAGATGGCAGAGGGGCAAGGGCAGGATATGAGCCCCTGCTGAACAACTTCCATTGATGATAATGACTCCATTATGTGTAGTGTAATAGATGGTACTGTTACTGTACTAGGTGCATATATAGTAAATTCATCCCGATCAGGATAGTATATAGTTGTGTATGTATATTATAACGTGCTCATACCATTTTATACAGAATCGTGTCACAGCATTTTATAGCTAGCGGGCCTTTAAGAAGTTAAGCCGTGTACGTGACATTTGAGGTTTGGCGATGCCACTGTCCTACATTCACATGTTTAGCAACAAAACAAATCCCCTCTGCCTCAGCGGACCAGGACAGTAACAACTAATCTGTCATCTCCTGAGAATTCCTTCCTAGCAGTTTTCTTCTTGTACAGCCACACAGTCAATGTAATTATACAATCTAATGAACTGAAACTAATGCAATCTCAAAAATCTTTAAAGCTAATGAAAAACAGGTTTCTTCCTCAATATTCTACTGGATACACAGATACAAGAACACACACAACACAATGTCCCCTTATACAGATAGAAAAATGTTAGTAGATTATAAACGGGTGATCCCTACTGTGACGGACATGGAGCTCACAAAATGGGAAAGACAAAGAATCTCTTGTGGACAATAAAACACAACGTAAAACATAATGGTGATAAGAAACAGCAGATAGAAGTCACATATACGATATACAACGTCAGTTGTGGTTACAAATTAGCTATCTAACTTAAGGGATTAAAGAGACATTACCATCAACATTTCTCTTTTCACATATTAACAAATAACAGGCAATTATTAAAGGGATTGTCTCACTACAAGGACTGCTTTTTATGTTAAAGATCTTGCAAAAACAAGTCACTTTGCAATATGTGTCCATTAACAGTGTCCTACCTATTCTGAGATATCCTCTCTTGTGTGGGCTGCACCAGCTCCTCAGGTCACTACAGCTACAGACCTGTTCAATCTCTCATGATAGGCTGTCAGTACTGGTTGCTATAGCTACAGACCCGGCTTCTACTGCAGCCTAGTAGAAGCCAGTAAACACGCCCCTGAATTAAAAAATGAAACCAAGAAAACGGTACTGAGGTAAAATGAATCAATGTAGTGAGACAACCCCTTTAAATGGATTTTTTTTTTTTAATATAATTGTTTAAAGTTCCCCTATGTACATTACTGTATCTGACTTCTTTTCTGTGAGCACTGATCACACAGCCTGATTGCTTGATGAACAGCAGTGATAGGATTGCTTGATGGTCCTTCTTTTTCGTCGGCTTTGGATTATCAGCGATAACCTGATAAGAGTGAAAAAAAAAACCCTCACCCCTCCTCAGTGTAGGAAAAGATTATCCTATTTTCTTTTCATGTACTGCTTATAGTCTAGTATATTCTTATCTTTCTCTGGAGAGAACAATAGAGCAATCATTATGTCATTACCTCCTATTTGTAATGAGACTATGTGGAGATAAGTAGCGGCTGAAGTGAGATTACTCTGCCAAGCAAACATTCTCTTACACAGAGAAGGATAATACTGTATATGTAATTTTTTTGTTGCATAGGACTGCCAAAATAAAAAATATATATATATTCACATTTTTCCAGGAATAGTGGTTTTAACAAAACTACACCTTTCTGATGGCAGTGTCTTTTTAACCTATCTCTCTAGTGCGAACTACTGGAGGTAGTGATCCTTAAACGGGTATTTCCATCTCACATCAACAGAATATGCCAACAAAGTGTGATAGGTGCGGGGCCTACCTTAGGGACCTGCACCTATTTTGGAAATAGGCCCAAAAAAGTCTCTGTTCAGAATGGAGAGCAAGTTGCGCTGACTCACAACTCTGCATTGTGTTTGGGAGTGGTGTGTTCAGCTGTACCGGAAAAAATGGAGAGTAGTTTGCAAGTGCGACCTACTTACTGTTCTGAACAGAAACTTTCGTAGGTAAGACATACTTGTCTTTGTACTCTTCACCTGGTTGCCACCACACACGCTTGACCCCATCTGAGCCAAATTAGTTTATATTGATTTTATCAGGTCACAGGACGTGTTTCCAGTAATCCACGTCTACTTGTCTTCAGCAAACAGTTTGTGAGCTTTCTTGTGCATCATCTTTAGAAGAGGCTTCCTTCTGGGACGACAGCCATTCAGACCAATTTGATGCAGTGTTCGGCATATGGTCTGAGCACTAACATGCTGATCTCCCACCCCTGTAGCCTATGCAGCAATGCGGACAGCACTTATAAGTCTATTTTGAAAAGACAATCTCTGGATATGATGCTGAGCATGTGCACTCAAGTTCTTTGGTCGACTATGGCAAGGCCTGTTCTGAGTGGAACCTGTCTTGTTAAACCACTGTATGGTATTGGCCATCATGCTGTAGCTCAGTTTTAGGGTATTGGTAATCTTTTTATAGGTTATGCCATCTTTATGTAGAGCAACAATTCTTTTTTTCAGATCCTCAGAGAGTTCTTTGCCATGATGTGCCATTTTGAACTTCCAGTAACCAGTATGAGAGAGTGAGAGCGATACCAAATTTAACACACCTGCTTCCCACTCACACCTGAGACCTTGTAACACTAACGAGTGTCACATGACACTGTGGAGGGAAAATGGAAAATTGGGCACAATTTGTCCATTTTCACTTATGGGGTGTACTCACTTTTATTGCTAGCGGTTTAGACATAGATGACTGTGTGTTGAGTTATTTTGAGGGCACCCCAAATTTACAATGTTATAGAAGCTGACTATTTTACATTGCATCATATCTGCAGTGTTGTCCCATGAAAATATATCATACAATATTTACACAAATATGAGGGGTGTACATAAGCATGTCAGGAGATGTCACAGGTTCTCTCAATACATTTTGCACATCTCCTGAGACTGTGCATCAGAAACTAAATCTACTTCAACTACAATTGACACCAAATTTCTGCTGTAAATAATAGTAAACATAATGGGCGTGGAAAATCATGTGAATTCCCTGCTATGTCTGCTTCTCACACTCCAAACAAATGGTGATTCCAATGCAAAAATGCAACAAATCTAATTTTTTTTTGCAAATTTGCAATATGGCATAATACATTCTGCCCACAGTTCTTACAGAAGCTGTAGATAGACGAGTAGATTGGCTTTCTGTAAATGTGCACATGGTCTTCAGTATCGTACCTAGTTTCTGATTTCATTGCTGTTGATCAGCCTTTGTCACTGTTCATAATTTACTGTATAATAGACGGATCACTGCAGACATTTATTCCTAAATATTATTGAAGTTCCTCCGAAGACAAGAAGAAGCGAGCGATTCCGTGAACAATCGCTGCATGATCCTCCATAGTAATGAAGGAATATTAAGCGACTTATGGCTCCAAAGCCGACAAACCTGTAGGCATATAATGTGCAGATAAATCATATCTAAGGAGAAAATCAGCCCTATCCTTCTTAAATTAATGCAACAGAAAATGTGATTGTGTAGCTTAAGAAAGGGAAGGAAAGGCATTAATTAAATTACGGTCGCTAATTAGCTTGTCTTGTCATTTCAATTCAGTGAGTGCTGCTCAGTGGGCCAGATAAATCAAGCGTGCCGCCTCGCCCTGACAGTAAAACATTTTATTCAGACCCTAAATGGCATCTGTGCAGAGTTGGAGGTTAATGCACGGCAAGGATCATCAGTTTCAGTTAGCAATAATTTGCTCTTCTGTATTGTTTGCATTGTTGCTGGTCTCTTAAATAGTCATTTTTCTATATTACCCTTAGTTGTTATTATAATCCATTGGTTATCAGATGACAATATTAAAGACCTCTGCGGATAAGACAACATTTACTGCGGTCTCCAGTGTGGAAAAAGAGATCATAAAAAAATCTGTATAGAGGTCAACATAGTTAGAATGGAACCTATGTGCCTGTCTGCTGCCTCTTTGCTACTACAGTATATACAACCTATACATATAGGTAACTGTGGTATAGTAAATATACCTTAAAACACAGTGGCCATGACCTACATTGCATGGATAGACAGACAGCCCTGGAAGTTGCAGCAGCTGGGAGTTGAAAGCTACTATTGGATTGGAAAGTAAACCGGTGCATGAACTGCTGGACCCCAGAGTCTGCATGAGAACCATGAGAGGACCATAGGTTCCCCAGGTGCCAAGCCCTGAGATGCTGCCCACTTACCAGCTGCACACTTATCGCTTAGTAGCATTAATCAGGGGTGTATCCATAGAAGATGAAGAATTTGCAGGTGCTCCCAGCATCTGGAACCCAACTAGGGCAGGGGGGTCAAACTCAGGCCGTGAGCCAAATCTGTCTGGCAGTGTAATTATACTTGGCCCATGAGTAATGGCCAGGGAGTATCAGAGGGGAAGAGGAAGACATTTGATTTCACATGTGTTTATAGTAGTAAACTTTGCTTGTTAAAGATAGAGAGCGACATGTAGGAACGGGGCTGCGCCAGAATTCTGGCCTCAAAAAGCTGTAGTAGACCAGTTTCTAGATGTATGAATAGGCGTACTCCAAACTTTGGCACTTATCGCGCCAAAGACACTTTTTAGCGTGCCAAATTTTTGGGGCGTTCTGTGGGCGTCGCTCCACATTAGTAGAAGTAGACACATTTATGATTCTTTGACGCCAAACCTAGGCGCATAATAGTTAGAACAGCCAGACAAGGGAAAGGTGATGCCTGAGCCTGATTTGTCGTAATGGCACTAGACTGCCCTGTATGTATGACCTGCAGAAGAACAGGTTCATGCATCCTGGCAAAGTCTATACTACCTTAAAGAGGTTTTGCCATGATCATATTTCATACCTTTTGCATCCAGTTCTCCAGCTCTGTGTGCTCAGAAGGGTGTGTGTGTGTGATTTGTTTGAATTGCAGATCATACCCCCATCAAACTTTCTGCTGACTTCCTTCTCTGATATTTATTCCTTGGTATGATAATGACTGCACACACCTCCACCTTCCTGTCTCCATTCCCTGCTATTTGTGTTGTTCTTAAAGGAGTTGTCTCCCCACAGGGTTTCAAAGAATGCATGAAAGAAATTCTCTGTCACTTCCTGGTTCAGACTAATTTGCATAAGCTCCATGCTTGTACAGCTCGGTTGTGCTTTCAGATGCTAATTAGATTAGATTAGCTTCTCAAACTACTCACAGGACTTCTTATCTGATCCCCAAAACAAAAGCCCTAATTACAGAGCTGTTTACTTGAGATAAATCAAGCTTTTTACTGTCTGGCAGCACAGGACACTGACTGACACTGCAGACCTGTGTGATGACTCATTCTCTGTTATCGCAATGAACAAACAGCCCAGGCACATTTGATAACAGGTCAGTTACTGAGGGAACTGAAATAGCCACTTAGGTCATAAATTCACATGTATCTCTTTAGGGAAAACAGATGAACAATGCAATATATTTGGAAAAAGTCTTTATTTTGTGTTCCCTACAATTTGAAAGCTATTCTTTGTAGCGGGACAACCCCTTTAAGTCTAGCATCTTCAGTTCAATTAGCTTCCTTTCCTCCCCCCCACCTTGTTAATTAGCTGTCCTGACTCCTCCCCTCTTGTTTGCTCTTGGTAGCCAGATTGGGTTTTGATTCACTATATTAGTACCTGTATCAGTCATATCTGACCTTGGTCATGTCTGGCCTTTTCTAAGTACTGGACAGTGAATTAAAACCGGAATTTAAACCAGGATTAAACAAGGATTGACATCGGTAACAGCTTATGCTTTTCTCTTCCACTTACAGTGTCACAGCCTGCCACAGTCACTCACCATGTTTCTCCTGTCCTCCATCATCTACACCTCCATTTTTCTTAAACTAATTGCTTATCCCATACCCCTCTGCTGGGCAATGCACTGTTTATCTCCCCCAGCATTTTACCCTCTCACTTGTCTGCTGCCACCAACCTGTTTCCCACTATCCATCCCTTCCTCACTAAACAGACCCAACCTACTTACTGTCTATCTTACTCCCACCTCCTAACCCTCTCTCTGCTCCTCCTAGCTGCTGGGGACATATCCCCGAATCCAGGGCCCCCACAGCACATTCCAACTATTGCATTTCAAACTGGTAACAGACCCATTTCTGCAAACTCTTTTAACCCTGCAAACTTGAAACCTATTCCCTTGTGCCCTCCTTCTCCTATTTCTCTCTCTGGAGCTCTCTGGAATGCACGGTCTGTATGCAACAAACTCTCCTACATACATGACCTCTTTATATCACGTAACTTATCCTTTCTTGGTCTGACGGAAACCTGGCTGACCCCCTCTGACACAGTCTCCCCTGCTGCTCTCTCCTTTTGTGGCCTCCACTTTACCCATGCTCCCCGCCCTGGCAACAAGCATGGTGGAGGTGTTGGCCTTCTACTGTCAGACACCGTTTCCTCTCCCCCATCTCCGCCATTACCTTTCCTCAACCTCCCCTCCTTGAGGGCACTCTGTCCGCATCTACTCCCCTCCCCGATCTCCAAGTGGCAGTCGTCTACCGACCCCAGGCCCTGCCACCACCTTCCTTGATCACTTCGCCTCCTGGCTTCTCCACGTTCTTTCCACTGATACCCCAACAATCATAATGGGAGCTTTAACCTCCCCATCGACACACCCCTCTCCGCTGCCACAAAACTCCTCTCGCTCTCCTCTTCCTTTGGCCTCTCCCAATGGACCTCTGGAGCCACTCATAATAATGGACACACTCTGGACCTCGTCCCACCCGCCTCTGTCCCCTATCTGACTTCTCTAACTCTCCACACCCTATATCTGACCACAACCTACTTACCTTCTCCACCCCACCTGCTCCTCCTGTCTCACACCAAGTACACCCCCTCAGGAACCTTCAAAAACTTAACCCTCGCACTCTCTCGGACTCTCTGTATATCTCTCTACCATATCCTCGTTAGATGACCCCAACACAGCCACCGCTTTCTACAACCACACAATCACCTCCACTCTTGACTTGGTCGCTCCTCTCACACACAACAGAACCCACAAAACAAACAGACAACCCTGGCACACAGACTCTACCAAACAGCTGAGGCGTGCTTCCAGAATTGCCGAACGCCCACTGGAAGAAAACCCGCTCCACCACCGACTTACACCTCGTACAAACTATCACTACACACATTTAAGTCTGCACTGCCTCAGCCAAACAGGATTACTTCTCCACTGTCATATCCGCCCTGTCCCACAACCCAGACAACTATTCAAAACCTTCAACTCGCTTCTTCCGTCCACCGGCACCCAATCCTCCCCCATCCCTCTTTTCAGCGGATGACTTTGCCACCCACTTTCTAAACAAGACCAAACCTCATCAGATAAAGCATCACTCCACTGTCCACCACCACCCACACCCATGCCGGCACAGTCCCCACCGCCAGCCGCTCTACCCACACAGTTACCCACAGCCACCACCTTGCACTCCCCCCCCCCTAACTTGCTTCCCCCACGGTCATTCATGACATGCTCTCCTCTCTACTCTCCAAATCCAACCTCACTACCTGTAACCTTGATCCACCCCCATCCCACCTCATCCCAGACCTCATGCCCTGTTATACTCCCAGCTCTCACCCATCTCTTCAACCTATCACAAACCCTCTGGCATCGTCCCTTCACCATTTAAGCATGCCCCATCACACCCATTCTGAAGAAAACCTTCTCTTGACCCCTCCTCTCTGTCCAACTATCGCCCCATCTCAACTGCTTCCATTTGCTTCGAAACTCCTGGAAACAACATGTCTACCTTCAACTGTCCTCCCATCTGTCCTCCAACTCTCTTCTTGATCTGGTTTCTGATCCCATCACTCTACAGAAACCGCCCTAACCAAAGTCACTAATGACCTATTAACCGCAAAAGCCTCACGTCACTACTCTATCCTTCTCCTCTTAGACCTGTCCTCTGCCTTGACACTGTCGACCACTCACTCCTCATAAAAATACCTCTCCTCCCTCAGCATCACAGACTCAGCCCTTTCTTGATCTCCTCATACCTCACTGATCGGACATTCAGTGTCTCTCACTCTCGCACCACCTCCTCCCATCGCCCTCTCTCTGTTTGTGTCCCTCAGGGGTCAGTCCTGGACCCACTACTCTTCTCTATCTACACTCTTGGACTGGGTCAGCTCATAGCATCACATGGCTTCCAGTAACACCTGTATGCTGACAACACTCAACTCTACATCTCCGGTCCTGATATTACCTCTCTACTCTCCCGGATCCCAGACTGCCTATCATCCATATCCTCCTTCTTCTCCTCCCGTCTTCTAAAACTTAATGTAGAGAAAACTGAATTCATTATCCTTCCACCGTCCCACTCCATCCCTCCACCTGATGTCTCTATCATAGTCAATGGCTCTACAACTCTACACCCGGTGCCGCAAGTCCGCTGCCTTGGGATAACACTCGACTCTGCCTTGTCCTTCAAACCCCACATCCAACCCTCACCTCAACCTGCCGCCTCCACCTGAAAAACATCTCTCGCATCCGCTCATTCCTTAACCCTGTCACTACACAAAAATGCTGGTCCATGCCCTTGTCATCTGCCGCCTCGACCTACTGCAAACATCCTTCTCTGTGGCCTCCCAGCTAGCACTCTCGCTCCCCTCCAATCCATTCTCAACTCTGCTGCCCGTCTTATCCACCTCTCTCCTCGCTACTCCTCTGCCTCTCCCCTCTGCCAATCCCTACACTGGCTTCCCATTGCCCAGCGCATTAATTTCAGGCTACTGACCCTGACCTACAAGGCTCTCCATGACCTCTCCCCTCCATACATCTCTGCTCTAATCTCCAGATACTCACCCTCACGCAACCTCCGCTCCTCTCAGGACCTTCTTCTCCACTCTCCTCTTGTCACCTCCTCACACAACCGTCTCCAAGATTTCTCTCGTGCCTCCCCCACACTCTGGAACTTGCTGCCCAAACACCTCAGACTCTCCCCAACTTTCACCAGCTTCAAAAGCAATCTGAAAACCACCTCTTCAGGATTGCCTATGACCTAGAATAACACCACTGTCACTTCACCCCATGAACATGTCTGCCCCTACCTTCTGTCTCTTTCCCCCTTCCTTGTAGATTGTAAGCCTTCGCGGGCAGGGCCCTCTCTCCCTCTGTACCTGTTGTTAGTCAGAGATTGTCACTACTGTAAATGTTTGACTTATGATATGTATGTAACCCCCTGAATGTACAGCGCCATGGAATTAATGGCGCTATAAAATAAATAATAATAATAATAATATCAGCAGGATGACATCACCAGGCCTTTCCTCTCTCTAGTGAAAGAAATGTCTGTTTATGTATAGAATTGTAAGTAGCTATACTGTAGCTCAGAGGTAACATTTTTGCTTTACAGCACAAGGGTACTTGGTTGGAATCCCTGTAGGAACTTAACCTGTGGCTTTTTTTCTTCTTTATCAATGCACAGACATCATTGAGGTTTCTTTTTTTATTTGCACTGTTTGACTTATTACTAACTAGTCCAAAGGACAGGAGTACAGTGACAGCACCTGGGGTTTGAGCACTCAGTAGCTGCCTGAGAGGAGAAGTGATGTCTGAGCATGTGCGACCAGGACTGAGGAGCTCTCGTCCCTGGTCATATCCCCTGGAGACGAGCTGTAAACAATGGATCCCTAAAGGAGCAGCTAAAACAAAAATGGTGCAGAATTTTTAATAATAATGAATGGTGAAAATGTTTGTTATTTAATTTTCAAACTTCACACGTCAATTTTATTTCGTGGTAAAACCCCTTTAAAGCGATTTAGAACTGGTCTATCAACGCCAGGATCCGTGCATGTCGCCCTCAATGCTTAAAGAGAACCTGTCACATAAATTATGCCCTCCTTTGCTGAGGGCAGCAAAAGCTAGTGTCAGACCTGCTGTTCTCAGCACTGTGTCCCTTATTCTGTAAGATGCTGTAGTTTTTGTGTATTTAATGCTCAAATCTGCAGTTTTCAGCCAGAAGAGTCATTCGAAGAGTCATTCAAAGAGTCAGTTTTTTTCAAACCCCGCCCATCTGAGGCTAGCCCCGCCCACCTCAACTGACAAACCTATTACTTTGAATAGGTAGAAACATGTGAATAACTGTCGGTGGGCGGGACTAGTCTTTGGTGGGTGGGCCTAACACCTGCTCATGAATAAGATTTGAGGGGTAAATGCTCTAAAACTCCAGCATCTTACAGAATAAGGGGCACAGTGCTGGGAACAGCAGGTCTGTCACTAGTTTGTGCTGCCCTCAGCAAGGGGGGCATAAACTATGTGACAGGTTCCCTTTAAGCAACACTTAAGTTTGTTTCTTTAATGAAAGAGTCGTCATTATATCTGATGAGAAGGAAAGACTTCATCAATAGGGGCCGTTTATTCAATAAATATCAAGGTTGGCCCAGACTTTGTATAGGTTTTTAATTTTGGCCCACTGAGTATTTGAGTTTGAAATCCCTGATCTAGGAGGTATGGAGTTCAAAATGAATAAAGGTGAGACACAAGAAGGTAAGTTAAATGTATTGTTAAAATCAACATTCTTGGAGACAAATTTTTTTTGGCATTCTTAATAGTTTTTTTTTTCCCAGCAGTTCTTTGCAATTAAAAATTGCATATAAAATCTTACCCTTCTCTAGTTGTGATAGTAAAGAGAGAAAACGCCTGAATGGTAGGGCAAACTAACCTCAGTTTACTGCAGCTGCTGCTTAGCTGCATGTAGACTCATTACCAATAGTAGGTAATGAAATTATGCTCGCTCTGTTTAGAGAACAATAGACTAATAAATAAAGAATAAAGCGTTAAATCTTTTTCTACTCTTATCAGCTCCTACTGATAACACCTCTTCAGGGCTTTTGATAGTGCTCTTCCAGGCCCACTAAGCAATTGTCGCTACCGTGCAATAAGAGCTTACAGAGGGCCTTACATTTCTGTAAGTTTAGATATTTTGAGCTACCTTTTAGCAAGAGCATTTCCTTTTTTTCCTGTGGCTTTTTGCACGAGCTCTGGTGATTTATTACCTGGTCGATTCTGTGATTAATTATCACAGAGAGGAAGTTAGAAAGACATCAGAAGTCATACACAGAGGGAAAAATTATATAGGAAAAAAAACCACCCAATTTTTTAAATACATAAAATATGTGAATACTTCTTTTTATGCTGGTGTCCCTTGTTAGCTAGTCATGGAAATGTGTGATTTTTTTTCTTTTAAGATGGTGCCATTTAAAAGCTGGTCATAGATGGCAAAATGTTTTAGGTCAGGTCCACATGCGGCAGAAATTTTCCACTGCAGATCTAATAAAAAAATCTGCAGTAAAATATATATGTGTTACATGCATATTTTACTTCAGATTCTTGGCACATTTTACATCTAAAAAATCCATGGTAAATCCACACGGAATGAACAGGTTGCTGATCTCATCTCAAAATCCTCACCATGCTTCTATTTCTGCATGGAAGAAGTTTATCCGCTCGTCTAGTACTGCAATCCACTGCGGAATTTACCTGCCCAAATCCACGAGTAAAATCTGCAGCATTTCCACCATGTGTGAATTTAGCACTCCCGACCTGAAGTGCAGCAAATAATTCAAATGTTGGAAAATTATTGCACTGGGAATATCTTGATCTACTATTTATCCTCAAAACTGACCTGTGAAACAAGCACGGATTCATCTAAATAAGGCTTGATGATACCAAACAATGGTCAAAACCTGACCTAATAGCAAAGCTTGACTTGCTGATAATATCATGGCTTTCCATGTTATCTGTTCTTACATCACAACAAAAGCCAATAAAAAGTTGAGAAAACCTTTTGTGTCGCGATATCACGGTGCATTATCTGTCAAATTTATCTTTGCTACACCTGTATGTCACTGATAGCACCTTGCACCCACATGGTACTGATCTAGCCCTACACAGAGGTTGTATAGGATTCCTTTGGGTACTTGGGTCTCCACTCAGGCTACAG
Organism: Phyllomedusa bahiana; assembly: GCA_025379985.1. Classification (NCBI taxonomy): domain Eukaryota; kingdom Metazoa; phylum Chordata; class Amphibia; order Anura; family Hylidae; genus Phyllomedusa; species Phyllomedusa bahiana. The sequence continues at coordinate 11,478 of JAODAL010006174.1, read as the reverse complement.
CCACACGGCAGAGACAAAATGCTGGTCTGATTCGGATTAAGAATGTGGACGGTATTTTATCGTCTTTTCAATGGTTTGTGGGTTTCTATCCCTGTTTGTGGATTCACCTCTCCCCTTTAAACATTTAATTGCACACGTTTCGACCCGAAAACCAGGCAGAAGATTGTGCATGTTCCAAGGCTTGCGGAACACCAGCAATGTGAAAATCCGTCTGGCTGGAAATCCGTTCAGGGTAGGCTATTGGGTGGTTTTTCTATTCAAGTCTATGAGGATTGTTGCTTTTCGGTCTTCAGACGATTTCCAAATCTGCAAACCTTCTGAAAATCCGACGAGAAAACCATGCTGTATGGACTTAGCCTTAGGCTATGTCTACACAGCACAGTAATATCATTGTATTTTCGGTGGATTCGGTATGTAGAATCTGCCGAACATCCACCGGTTCCCTGTGCTGCATAGACAGCAATATACAGTGGTGGCCAAAAGTATTGGCACCCCTCCAATTCCGTCAGATAATACTCAGTTTCTTCCTGAAAATGATTGCAATCACAAATTCTTTGGTGTTAATATCATTTATTTTGCTTGCAGTGAAAAAACACATAAAAGAATGAAACAAAAATCAAATCATTGATCATTTCACCCAAAACTTCAAAAATGGGCAGGACAAAAGTATTGGCGCCCTCAGCCTAATACTTGGTAGCACAACCTTTAGCCAAAATAACTGTGAACAACCGCTTCCGGTAACCATCAATGATTTCTTACAATGCTCTGCTGGAATTTTAGACCATTCTTCTTTGGCAAACTCCTCCAGGTCCCTGAGATTTGAAGGGTGCCTCCCCCAAAAACTGCCATTTTGAGATCTCTCCACAGGTGTTCTATGGATTCAGATCTGGACTCATGCTGGCCACTTTAGAAGTCTCCAGTGCTTTCTCTCAAACCATTTTCTAGTGCTTTTGAAGTCTGTATTGGGTCAGTGTCCAGCTGGAAGACCCATGACCTCTGAGGGAGACCCAGCTTTCTCACACTGGGCCCTACATTATGCTGCACAATTTGTTGGTAGTCTTCAGACTTCATAATTGCCATGTACACGTCAAGCAGTCAGTGCGAGAGGCAGCAAAGCAACCCCAAAACACCAGGAACCTCCACCATGTTTTGACTGTAGGGACCATGTTCTTTTCTCTTTGAATGCCTCTTTTTTTTCCTGTAAACTCTATGTTGATGCCTTTTCCCCCCAAAAAGCTCTACTTTTGTCTCATCTGAGCAAAGAAACATTCTTCCAAAACATTTTAGGCTTTCTCAGTAAGTTTTTGGCAAACTCCAGGCTGGTTTTTTTTTATGTCTCCCGGGTAAGAAGTAGGGTCTTCCTGGGTATCCTAGCATACCGTCCCTTTTCATTCAGACGCCGATGGATAGTACGGGTTGACACTGTTATACCCTCGGACTGCAGGGCAGCTTGAACTTGTTTGGATGTTAGTCGAGGTTCTTTATCCACCATCCGCATAATCTTGCGTTGAAATCTCTTGTCAATTTTTCTTTTCCGTCCACATCTAGGGAGCTTAGCCACAGTGCCATGGGGAGTTTAGCCACAGTGCTATGGGCTTTACATCTAGGGAGGTTAGCCACAGTGCCATAGGGAGGTTAGCCACAGTGCCACGGGCTTTACACTTCTTGATGACACTGCGCACGGTAGACACAGGAACATTCAGGTCTTTGGAGATGGACTTGTAGCCTTGAGATTGCTCATGCTTCCTCACAATTTGGATTCTCAAGTCCTCAGACAGTTCTTTGGTCTTCTTTTCTTTTCTCCATGCTCAATGTGGTACACACAAGAACACAGGACAGAGGTTGAGTTAACTTTAATCCATGTCAACTGGCTGCAAGTGTGATTTAGTTATTGCCAACACCTGTTAGGTGCCACAGGTCAGTTACAGGTGCTGTTTATTACACAAATTAGAGAAGCATCACATGACTTTTCGCACCGTGCCAATACTTTTGTCCACCCCCTTTGTTTGGTGGAATTATATTCAATTTGGCTTTATGACAATTCTTTTTGTGGTTTTCCATTGAAGACAAATTAAATGAAGATAATAATACCAAAGAATTTGTGATTGCAATCATTTTCAGGAAGAAACTGAGTATTATCTGACAGAATTGCAGGGGTGCCAATACTTTTGGCCACCACTGTAAAATTTGTGCCGTATTCTACACATCACGGGTTTTTTACGATTGTTTTAAAATCTGGCGGATTTTAAAACACGTTGACTATTCCGCCCAGATCTGCTATCGACCCCGTACATTCAATGTACTGGCTATTGGCAAATAAGATAACCAACCACTGATTTAGTGCAAATCTGTGCCAAAAAACGCGGTCCAGCAATGTTTAAAATGTGTCACATTTTGGACGGCATTTTAACATTTACTGTGTAGACATAGCCTTACTCTCCAGAAACTCACTGATGGATCAATTTGAAATTCAGATTGTGAGCCCCCAATGGATACAGGGAACAACGAGAGTAATGACCATCTCTGTACACTGCTGCGGGATGTATGAGCACAATATACATGGAAAAGATAGTAAATAGAGGGTAACACATATCCTATCCAGTAACTAATGCTTCCCCGCAGCAGCAGCCTACCATCCGAAATCTGTAAATCATCACATAAATCTAACCATGACATAAAACACCACAGTATGTAAATGAGGCATTAGCGCGCTAGATTCACCATCCGCCACAATGTGATGAAATTATCTTGGCCAAACATAGGATTGTGACATTGAATAAAAACAACTGCTGCAAACGAGAGTTAAGAAATTCGAAACATAAATCTGTATTGCAAGATTTATTTATGTGTCAGTGTAGCGAGGGGAGAAAGAAGAGATTTCCAGTTGATTGCATTTATTAAATTCTGAGAAGCAATGTTCAGTCAGGCAATACTTCTAGGATTCTGATAACACCAGGGCTATGCTCTAATTCCCACACTAAGTGCCACTGATGAGCCTTAAACCCCTGTAAGCCCCGTCATGCAAGCTGCATACATAATACAGGTGTATGGCATCTCCGAGACAAGCTACATTCCAATAATGCCACATATACGTAGTTAAAGGGGCATACCAACCAAAGACCTTCATCTCATAGGAGAACAGTGACAACTGCAAACGGGAAAACCAGGTGTGAGCGTCTTCATTAAAATCTGTAGCAGCTGAACCTCATTAAAGACTACATTCAGCATTTACAGCATACCTACAATTGGCTTTTTCCATAACTACCACAGTCTTCAACAAAGAAGGGCTTTCAGGATGGGTGAACAGGGGACACCAGACCCCCATACACCCAATAGGTGAGAGTCCATGAGGTGGTACTGCCACCTTTCAGGCATTTATGGCATATCCTGAAAAATGTAAATATATTCAAAAACAGTCACGGAAAATTAGTGAAGACTCTGCAGCGCCACCTATTGAATGTAGCGTTCCTCAATTCAGCTTTGCAATGTAAATGGGATTAGAGGCAACCAGACATTCACCTGCAGACTGCAGTTCTGGGGTGTTTGCCCCTCATCAGTGCAGAGCAGTACACTGGTTAGCTAGTTGAGAGACTCAAGGGTAGCTCGAAAGGGGTAACGTTCCTCATTAGGAAGAGGTACAATGTGTGGAGATTTATACACCATTAGACGCTCCACTGAAATTTAAATATATTCAAAAAGGCTGATGGAAAATGAGTTCTGCAGAGCCTTTTTGAATATAATTTCAGTGGAGTTATTAAAGGTGTCTCCACACATCTATGTGGTGCCTTTCCCTATATAGGAATATTACTGTTTTTGAGCTGAAAAATTCAGAACCATTGGGAAAATTTTATAAACTACAAAATTACAAATAATTTAAACATTTTTATAACAATTTTAATCCCAAACATATACATTGGTGCATGATAAAAGACATCACCCGTGCTTTTAGTGTTAGTAATGGTTTAGTACAGGGCTGGATGGACATGCAGATTTTACAATTTGTACCTCTCTGGACGCAAATAGTTCCCATTTGGTTATTACCAACTATGACCAAAATGTCTCCATTTTGCAAAGGTTTAGATTATTATATTTTTCCCTATTCATAAAGATTACTCTTCTTATGTAATTGGACAGAGGCCACGCCAGCACATGTATGCAACTTTGTTCACATGTAGCGAATCTGCATTTGTCTCTTACTGCCTTTCATGTAATACAAAATCTAATAGATTCAGTAACTGTTCTTGTTAATTAAATACAATGAATGTCATTCAAGGGGTTGTCCAGTTTAGAAAACCATTTTCATATTCACAATTAGGGAAATCTACGTTAATGAATAGAGGGCGGTGGGGAGGGGGTTAATTTAGGATCCTTATCTCTTGGCTATAGTGGGGAGTGGCTACAAAGAAAATCCACTGATGTAAATGGGAACTGTGTAATGCTTCATTTCCCCTGTAGTGGCGCTGCAGGGAAACTAAACACTTACAGGTTTCCTTGCAGATCACAGATGGTCTTTGGAAGTTCCAGCAAGGGGTCCCTTATTGCCAAGGGACCATTGTAAAATATAGGGATTATTCAAAGTGGAGTATCCCTTTAGTGAAAACTAATACGTATCAACAGTATTTTCTATATCAGACAAGCTGGCTTATACTGAGGGGGTGGAGGGTGGGAATCATACTGAAACTGTGCCCAACTGCAGACCTAATAGGACAAAAGCAAATGACTTTTACCATAAATGAAGAATTTGCACTAATTTACATTCTAGGCACGATTTAGAATAATTTCAGAATAATTTCTTTAAATACAAATTGTTCTATGAAAAAGTCTGTTTCCAGATAATGCACAGAGACTTCATCAAATATCGCAAATCTAGTCCTGACTTAAATCAATCCCTAATTAGTTCATTAACTGTAATCACTAGGCAGCAAGTCTGTTTTATCTGGCCTGCGCACAACTTCTGAATGAACACATTAAAAATCCATTCATCGCATATAATTCCAGTTGGATTCACAATGATGATTAAAAAAATAATAAAAAATTAGCATGCAATAATGACACTCTAGAACCTTGTATTTTCCCCATCTTCGTCCATCTTACAATTCTTAAAGGGGTTTTGCCACAATCTCATTTCATACCTCCTGCATCCAGCTCTTCAGCTCTGTGTGCTCAGAAGGGGGTGTGTGTGATTTGTTTGAATTGCATATCATGTGACCCGGCAGGATGACATCACCAGGCCTTTCCTCTCTGTAGTCAAAGAAAGGTCTGTTTTATATAAAGCATTGTGAGTAGCTGAGAGGTAAAGTTTTTGCCTCCAGGCACAAGGGTCCTAGGTTAAAATCCCTGCAGGAACCAAACCTGTGTTTTTTTTTCTCTATCAATGCACAGACCTCATTGAGGTTTCTTTTTTAATTTATTTGCACTGTTTGACTAATTACTAAGGAGCCTCCCCTTTATACACCTACTTGACCAGACAGGCTTCTGTATCTGCTATTGTAGTTAGTCCCATTAAGGGGAATAGGGCCCATGGCAGCACCAGGCATAGCAGTCTGAAATTCCCATGGATATGAATGGAGAGTAACTGCGCAAGCGCAGCCACTACTCACAACAGGGAGCTTTGGGGGCGCTTTCTGGGGATTGGTGTGAGTACCAGAGGTGGGCCAGCACCTATCTGACATTAAACTCAACACGCAATAATTCCACCATTATAACGTGGAAGTTCACAAAAAGGTGAACCCAATGCTAGATTACAGCGCATACAAGAAATGACTGACGTTTTATCTTCTTTAAAGTAGGACAGATCTGAAGTTTACAGCTGTAGAATAAAGCTTATTTTACTTTTCTTCAAAGACACCATAGACATGCTTTACATGCTGGCAAAAAGTGCCTTCTACAGAAGAGATGGATGAAAGGCCAAAGAGAAGGTTGACTGTTGCTCTTAGCACCGTTTGCCTACAAACCTATCAGATTATAAATGTATTATACTTTCGTTATGTAAACTTTCTGTATTTCACGGTACAAAAATTAAACTGTTTATTTATATTTCACACTATTTTACTATGTTTATATACATCTATATACATGCAGCCATCCATGCTAAACAAAGTGGTTGCAAATACATTGCAGGACTTTAGTTGTACTGGTTCCAGGGCTGGCACCAGGTTATTTTTGCATCTATGCCAAGCTTATTAGGGTAAGTCCACACAATGGACATGGAATTCAACATCAATTCCGTATAGGATTTCCTGTTAAAATCCTTGTGCAAACTGGTTCTTTGAATGGGCAATCTGCAGATTTGCCACACTGCGGTGTTTAATCCTGTGGTGCGGAAAAAAACCCAATGATCATGTCCCTTCTTTGAAGCACATCCTCCTTGTATTTGCTTTGGGCAGGAGTGACACTTATTAGCCCCATTGATAAGGGGCTAATCTGCATCCAACTCAGAGGCGAAGACCGTTGCTTCACAGATAAAATCTTCAGTAGAAATCCAAGATGTTGCCTTGGACTTCGGAAAAAGATTACATATGTCTCAAGTTGGCACATGAGACATATATAGCATAGCCTTTAGATATGCCATAAATATGGGAATATCGCTTTAATTTTTTTTTAGAAAAAACATTTTTTAATATACCCTGTCAGAAATTAGTAGAGAGGGATTCTCTGTTCAGGATCCTCATCTTTTGGTCAGATATAAAAAATAAAGAAGGCCAAGTTTAGATAATTCTCCATGGTTGAAACTGGAGGAACTTTTTGCATTGTATCACATGGTTTTCTACAGTTCTTCTCTGACACATATTCTGTCTCTCTAGACTATTGGATTGTGACCCAAAATAGTCAGAACAACAAGTTAGAGGAGGATTTCAATCTCAAAGATCTGGTCTAAATGTTTCCTTTATTTAAAATGTAAATGTAATTACCCACATTTTTGTGTCCACCATTTGTGAGATATTCCCCATATTGTATGATATGTCTTCTTATAGTTTGAGTCCAATTTCCATTAGTTGCAGCCACTGTTGAGGTTATATGCAAGTTTCACCTTTGTTGGCCCACCACCTGAAGTAAACAGCATGGTTCTGGGCAGGGATGCCATAAGTAATTTCACGGCCCTATACAGATGAAGCATCTAGGCCCCAGCCCATTACCAGTTCCTGTATTGATCCTGTATTGAGTCCCTGACAGAAGTATTGCTATACCCCCCGGGGGTGGTGCTTGATTCTGGACATGAGCAGTGCCCCAGATGCCCACCCCTGGGCTCTGCCCCTTTCTCCGTTGTAGGAGGCGTTTACCTCATGGGTTTTGCCAGTTTTTTGCTGCATGTCACGCTTGCATGGGAGCGGGTTTTGACCCGTTCCCACGGGAGGCCTGGTTTTCTGTTACTGGTACCATATAGTCCCAAATAGAAACAAGGAAAAAAAAAAAGAAAAAAAACTGTTCTGATCAGTGGTAGGCAAGGGCCACTGACATCTGAGCAGGTACAATGCACACTGGGGTTTTACGGTGGCTGTACACAGAGTTGTATGTATCTGTAGACTGTGGATGACTCAGGATCTAATCCACAAGATCGTGAGGGGATTTGAAAGCCCAAGGAGCACAGTGCCCTGAGGTGCCAGAACTCACTGGCTGTGGGAGGCACTTTGTACTTCCCATTGAGCACCCACACTTATTTCCCGGCCTTCTGGCTTAACAATATGAGGAATTTTCATGCTTCCAGCTGGAGGTCCGGGTAAAATTCACTGTGCACACATCTATTTATTGAATAAGTCACTGTGTGTTCACTGTCACTGCTTTTTGTCACAGGATTTTGGGAGGCTATTTCATTTTGGTATTCTCCTGAGGTCAAGGAAAATGTGTGACCATCAGGTTTCTTTCCCCCTTCAACCCGGCTCTCTTTTGGGAGCCCAACTTTGTTTTAGAGATCCTTGGTTGATGCTCGCTCGGCCTCATTACCTAGGCTGATTGCAGGAGCAAGACTGGGTCTCACCTAGCCTCGACGAAGGGTGACCTGGAGCCTTGCAGGTGCCTATTGGCCCAGAGGGGATGAAAGATAAGGTTTAGAGGGTTCTCTTATCTTTCCATAGAAAGCGCATGTAATAATATGCATCTTTATGTACTTTTTGTGTGACACTGCTGCACATTTTGGTGCATTTGGGTGAAGAGACCATGTACTCAGGTTCTCAAAATCAAAGTTGCATATATCCCAATTATGCTACTCAAAATAATTAACAGCAGCATATAATATTAGCATACATACAGGGGAAACCGGGTCTAGTATATGTTATCACTGTAGCACCACCATAGATTGGTTACAAAGGTGCAGGGTTAGAGTTGTCAGGTATCTAACCCTAAAGGCTACTATTGAAAAACGGTGGTCAGTGGGCCGGTCAAAGATGTCCTCCATCAGATTCATCTCTATATGATATGCAATATAATGGCTCTAGTTTTACTAATACCTAGCAAAGCAAACAAATGTTTTTGAAATAAAGTTCTAGCTCTCTATTGCTGGAATATGTCTCCAGTACTATTTCCACATTCCTTGCCACATAACAGCAGGTAGCTTCATTAGTTATCACAGAGATTAATGTCATGTTACTACCTTCACTACCTCAGCACATCCCAGCAATAGTTCATTTTCATTACCTCCAAACACCTATGATCGATGAGACCTTTCCTAGAAGGGTCACAAATAGATTTCTCACCGTGTGGTAAACTGCTTTCTGCAATGTTGAATGTTACTAGTTGGGAGAAGAACTCTCTAATTGGCCTCAGATTTTCCCTGATGAATTTCACAGAAGTGTCTGGATACACCCGACACATTCCATGAACTTCTATGTGTGGCTCATAAATATGCTGTGGTGCAAACTCCTAGCAGTGCAGCTGACATACTGCACATTACAGATGGCACAAAAGGTAAGGTAGACCACAGATTGACTATGACAGTTAATGAACATAGATGTTTTATAACTTTTAGGAGTGGCTGTAGTCTCACACACAATTATGGCTACCTGAAACCTTAAAGGGGTTTTGCCAAGAAGTGAGTTCCTTACCTAACAGGCTTATACTCCCCTCTTGAGGCTTGAAAAAAGTGTCTCCTCTGTGATGTCATCACTCCACCTCCAATGCACGTTACTCAGTCTCTGTAGTTGAGCAAATCCACAGAGGAGAACTCCTTCACAGAGGAGAACTGTATTGTGCACTAGCTGTATGCATTTATTTCTCCCTCTTATTTGCTCAGGAGAGAAGATACGCTCAGCAGGCAGCCTTCTTTCATTCCTTCACTAACCACTGCAGGGGGAGAGGTAGGAGGGCTGAGCAGAGATCCAGGGAGCGTCTGCATGTTTACTCAGATAATTACATTAAAACCAGTGGATTCCCTATACAAAAGACACAGCATTTCCCTTCAAAGCTCAGTCATGTTCCCTGCCATCAGATAAGAAGTGCAAACAATGCAAGCAGCCACATCAGCTCCTGGTCCTGTCTAATGTAAACTGTCAGGAAACCAAGGGCATGTAAGGAAGGCTGTAACAACCTGAGGCTTCACTTTTTTTGATGACATATATTTAGAAAAGTGATTAAATACCCATTTTGGAGGATCCCACGTCAACATTAGATCATGGCAAAACCCATTTAAGCCAATTAGATTGACTAGAGGAGCGTCAATATCTATATACTGCCTAGGGAACACTATGTTACCCATGGTACATAGCCTTCTAGATATAAATTTTCAACCATCTTTTAGAATACATCTCAGGAAAGGATCGTTATGTAAGTGGTAAATATTTGTGAATATCCAGTGAGAAATGGAAAGAATCTCAATTTCGGTTCATACATAAGGAAATTTATGGCTTTAGTATACAGTCATGGCCAAAAGTTTTGAGAATGATACAAATGTAAATTTTTACAAAGTCTACTGCATCAGGTTTTATAATGGCATTTGCATATATCCAGAAGTTATAAAGAGTGATCAGCTTAACAGCAATTAATTGCAAAGTCAATAGTTGCCTAGAAAATAACTTTTTCCCCAAACAACATTTTCCCAAAATTCATTGCGGCCTGCCTTAAAAGGACCAGCTAACACGTTTCAGTGATTGCTCCATTAACACAGGTGTTTGGGGGTTGATGAGGACAGGGTGGAGGGTCAATCTGTTATGATTAAGTAAGAACAAAACCACTGGACACTTTAAAAGGGGCTGGTGCTTGGCAAACATTGTTTCACTTCTGTTAACCATGGTTATCTCTAAAAAAACACGTGCAGTCATCATTGCACTGCACAAACTGGCCTAACAGGGAAGAGTATCGCAGCTAGAAAGATTGCACCTCAGTCAACAATCTTTCGCATCATCAAGGAATTCAAGGAGAGAGGTTCCATTGTTTCCAAAAAGGCTCCCGGGCGCCCAAGAAAGACCAGCACGCGCCAGGACCGTCTCTTAAAAGTGTTTCAGCTTCGGAATCGGGCTACAGCAGTGCAGAGCTTGCTCAGGAATGGCAGCCGGGAGGTATGATGCATCTGCACGCAACTGTGAGGCGGAGACTAAAGGAGGGAAGACCTGGGGTCAAGGAGGGCAGCAAAAAAAGCCCTTCTCTCCAGAAAAAAACATCAGGGACAGACTGATATTCTGCCAAAGGTACAGGGAGTGGACTGCTGGGACTGGGTAAAGTCATTTTCTTGATGAATCCCCTTTCTGAATGTTTTTGGGAAAATCTGGAAAACAGCTTGTTCAGAGAAGACAAGGTGAGCGATACCACCCGTCTTGTCTCATGCCAACTGTAAAGCATCCAGAAACCATTCATGTGTGGGGTTGCTTCTCAGCTAAGGGAATCGGCTCTCTAACAGTTTTTGCCTTTAAAACACATCCTGAATAAAGAATGGTACCAGAATGTCCTCCAAGAGCAACTTTTCCCCAAACCCTCCAAGAGCAGTTTGGTGATCAAAAAATGCCTTTTCCCCGCATGATGGAGCACCTTGCCATAAAGCAAAGGTGATTTAAATAAATGGCTCAGGGAACAAAACATAGAGATTTTGGGTCCATGCTGGAAACTCCCAGATCTTAATCCCATTGAGAACTTGTGGTCAATCATCAAGAGACGGGTGGACAAACAAAACCAACAAATTGTGACAAAATGCAAGCATTGATTGGCAAAATGGACTGCTATCAGTCAGGATTGGTCCAGAAGTTGATTGTGAAACATGCCAGGGAGAATTGCAGAGGTCCTGAAGAAGAAGGGTTCAACACTGCAAATATGACTTGGGTGCATTAACTCATTCTAACTGTCAATAAAAAGCTTTTGTTTTCATAATATGATTGCACTTGTATTTCTGTTGTGATAAAAACATCTGACACACATAAAAACCAGAGGGCAACAGACATGTGAAAATATAATATTTGTGTCATTCTCAGGCCCCTGACAGACTGACAGCATGCCCCAAATGCATGGCCCGAAATGACTGAGGTAAGGGGACGTGTAGCACTCAGGTTTTGGGGAAAA